>JAGWEN010001334.1:0-31159 GCA_018703685.1 Orius laevigatus | reverse complement strand
CATATTGCCTTAAAAAATATTTCAGTCCATCAGATATCCCTGTATGTGGAAGTAAATGACACCTAAATCGTTCTATGGTGTTTTAACCCTGAACTGATTTTCCACCCAAGAACATTTTTTCTAGCTTTTATCTTCTTAAAACTATCAAACACTCGCTAATTAACTTTGTAAGTAATATTGATGGCATGCGGTAAGCCTTGAGGAAAGAGGCACTTTAATAGCTAAAAGGGAAACATCAGCTTAGTCGAATTTCACGTTTCAAATTAAGAGGATCACTAGGAATTTCGAGGCAACTTTGTTATATGAAATGGTAAAACTAATAATTGGGTACATAACTTATTCAGTGAAATATACTTTGTTTATTTGTTTCGAACAATGTAATAACTCGAGTTTTCCTCACTTCTGTATCTTCAAGAGGAATTATTATAATTTATAACAAAGCGACTCTAAAATGAAATTTTTGGGCGTGACTTCAGCCATTAAGTAAAAAAAAAGAAAGAAAAAAAATCCACAAAATGGTTCACTTGACATGGACCGAGAATGGGGCATTTTGAGGATTTCATAGGAAGCTTTAAAAAATTTGGCCCATCATTTGAAATTTTTTGTTACTAGGCAAGCGAAAAGACGTGTAGGTGTGCTATCGAATTCCAATTGATTAGAATTCCCTAAGCCTTATAAACCCACGAAAAAAAAAAATTCCTATTGGATATTCCCGAAAAAAAGGGTTGAGGCTTTAGTTAAAGCCAGGGAAGGACAAATACGACTAGGTTATTCCCTCGTAGGAAAAAGCCATCAAAAAGCGAACTATCCTGGTCTCCATTCCACTATCGAAGTAACTTTAGTGGGCGAACCTAACCCTCAGGTTACACTCTAACTTTGAATATATTGGTAATCCTCTGAGAAGAAATGGTTTAGAATATAATATTTTCTACAGCTTCACGAGGTCAAAAACCAGCCACTTACTAGAGTACCTATCCCAAAAATCTACCAAAGTTACGCACACGAAGTTCGGAATTTTTTTCAGGTATCCCACCCACATAATGATTGGGGTCTAGACTATAGCAGGTTAATAATGTTTTCCTTATTGTGTTTTTGAAATGCTTCCAATGAATTTTTTTATCTTGATTCTTGACAACAAACATTCTTTTCTGATCGTCGGCCATTTTTGTGGTCAAAATTTGCGGTCTAAAAAAGCTAAAAAGGGAAGAGACAATTATCTTCCTTTTTTAGAATTGAAGCTCCTGTTCAGAGATTCTAACCATCATTTTGTTTAATTTAAATATTTTATAGGTCAATGTTCGTGATAGGATCGTGAAATAAAAGAAAAAGACACGATAATTTCATATTTGACATTAGTGCATTACATAAGACAAGGACGAATCCATTGTGTCCAATCTTTTGAGAAATCTTTCTTAACTAGAAATTTATGTTGTGTCGATAGTACGTTTTGAAAATAGCAATTCTCCTTCTAGTTAAAAAGGAATGGGAATATATGTAATTAGCTTTAGAATATTGGCGTTCGCAGTTTGTTCGACACAGTTTGAGAATTGATTGAAACAAGTAAAATGCATTATTATTTTGAAATGAGAGATTCGTGGGGTGGAAGTTGTCGACAGTTTCGGGCCCATTTGAAATCTCTAAATTAGCTCGGGAGTAATGGAACGTTTTCCAATATTTCTCTCTTTTGTCGAGTTTTCTTTATTAAAAGCCATTAGTCAAGGAATTATTTTTTTTAAACTCGGAACTTTATTTAATATTTATTTCTTTAATAAAACTTTTCCTCAAAAAAAGAGTAAAACTTGTTAATTATTTATAAAGGGAAACGATCCCCTTTGGTTTGTATTTTATTCATTTTATTTTAGAATTTCAAGCGTTTGATTTATAGCAAGAAATGAAAACTTTTTCTTCTATTTACGTAGAATTTTAGCGAGTTTCCGGAAGAAGTAGGAGCTATTTTGTTGGTTAAAAAAATGAAATAATTTTATTTATATTTGATAAATATTAGAGGGATGAAGTATGCAGAGTTGTAGTAAGTCGACGAAACAATATCGTGTGGATGCCCTGGAGAAAAATGAGGGAGTTTTCTTATGCGATCAAACGGAAGTAATGGAAGGAACAATCATTCATGTCAAGACACAGAAAAGGTTAGGTGCGGAGAGGCCAAAACATATTTTCCCAATTTATTTACTCAAAAAGGGCCCTCCTTTACCAAACTTCTTACACCAGGTCAGAATATTTCAAAACTTCGGCTAGGTCCACGGGTGGCGTAATACGGTAAAGAACTTCTATCTGATAAACATTTCTGGCTGTAATCTTGCAGAATCATAATACGAGAATTTTATTTAATTTTTTTTTTATTATTATGTAAGTTTTTTTGACTTTCACCTCTTCTTTTAACATTCGAAGCATTCCACTAATTTTTTATGTAATCCTAATCTGGTATGTACCCTTAAAAAAAGATAATGATAGTTATTCACTTCTTATAACTTACAACAAAAAACAACCTTCCTTAAGATTGATGGTAAAAACTAGGGGGAAAAGGCGATAAAATTAGAATTAATACCTTCTATAGAAAATCAGGAGGAGGTTCAATTGTTGGTATGTCGTCCTACTATTGGTATGATAGGGAAGGTGGTCCCACTTTTCCTTCCCCTAGTAAGCCCTAGGGGAAGGGACTTTATTCAATCAACCTGCCTCCATTGTAATGATTACAGGTTTTTAACAAATTATTTATATTAACATTTTACACAGGCAAACAATTTTCAAATTTTTACTGTTTAATTTTATGATTTTAATTGTTTTGTAACTTAGTGAAATTTATGCTTTTAATGAATTTTTGGAAAATGTTCATATATTTGAGGCTCAGTTCGGAAAGTTCGGGTGGCCACTTCCCTCCGGTTAGCACTATTTGTTTAATCAATGCCAATCTTTCTGAGTTGAAATAGCTACAGGTGAATATGACGTGCTCCCATGTCTGTTGTCCTCCCGTTTCGCAGTTGCAGTCTTCTTCTGTGATGACTTGTATGCGCTTGAGGTATACTTTGGTTGTACCATGTCCACTGAGAACCTGGGTCAACTTATGGTCGATGGCAAATTTCGAATTCATCGTTAGTTTATGGGTCAAAGGAAGACTCATTTCCAGCCTGGATGGAATTGTGGGAAAGAACTTTTTCGTATGAGACCCATTATTACTTTTAATCCAAAGCTCTGCCCATTTCTTCAACATTTCGTCGTTTAACTTCTTCTTTATGTATGTAGCCGGTATGCTGGAAAAGCTTATGTCGAGGTTGTCGTCTTTTGCTGCTTTTTTGGCTTCTTCATCCGCGGTCTCGTTTCCAAGTGTGCCAGAATGTGCTTTTATATACTTCAAGTGTATATTTTTGTTCTCTAAGTTCTGTAGCCTCATCCTAATATTTTCAGCCGTTTTTGTACCTTTTCCATTTTGAATTTTCATCAACGCCACTCGACTGTCCGTCCATATGGTGGCTCCTTCTAGGCTGTCACCTAGTTCTTGCAGGTTTTCACACCATTCAAGTGCTCTGTCGATAGCAAATAACTCAGCCTGGTTATTAGAGCACCAGGGCTCTAATTTGTACCTTTTTTTGCATACCGGTTGTTTGATCTGGTTAATGTAACTAACTAAAGAGCATCCTACTTTGTCGTCTATTCTGCTGCCATCGGTATAAATATTGACGTCGGTCGAAGTTTCCGTGTCGATTTGCGGTACAAAAGAAGGATGCAACCATCGTGAGGCTGGAAGAGCGTCGTCCATCGGGTACTCAGGGCCAGTTTGCGAATTTCTAATTTTAACGATTTCGTAGTATTCGGCTGTCTTCGTCAAGTACAAGTCAATCGGTGGATGGCCCGACAGCGTGCATGTGGCCTCGAAAGATATGGTACGATATCCTTTTATGACTCTTAAAAGCATTAATCTTTGGGTTCTACGTAGTAGTTTGATGAGCGTAATGTTTAAACCTCCGATCCATGTAGCGACTGCGTATGACATAATGGGTAACACAGCCCCTTTGTATATGATGTCCAGAGCTTCACTCTGGAGGCCCCAATACACTTTGGCAGATCTGGAGAGCATATTTATGAGTCCTGATGTCCGTTGGCATACCATCTCTACGTGTGCTTTCCATGATAGCCTCCTATCTATGATCACTCCCAGATACTTCATAGTTTCTACAACTGGAAGAAGTTCTCCTCCAAGGAACACTCGAAGATCTCGAGAGCAGCGACGTTTGGTGACTTGTAGAACCTGTGATTTTTTCGCGTTGAATACTATTTTGTTTCGGCGTGACCATGCTTCGATTTTCAGAAGATTTCTGTTGGCGGCGATTTGAAGGAGTCCCTCGTCTCTGTTTCGCACGATCACTAAGAGGTCGTCTGCAAAAGCAAAGAGGTGTACATCGTCTTCTTCTTCGAAGTCCAAAGTTAGAACCGTGTCGTATAAGATATTCCAGAATCCTGGGGCACAGCATGAGCCCTGAGGGCATCCCATTTCGGCCTTTCTAGTGTACTTCCCGTTCGGCGTTTTAAAAGTCGCGTGTCTATCTTCGAAATAATTTCGCGATAGATTGAAAAGGTTTTTCGGGCATTTGTTTTTATGTAATTGTTTAAAAATGGCTGGCCACCAAGCAGTGTCGAAGGCTCCTTGTACATCGAGAGAGATTAAGAGAGATCTTTTACCATCTTCCATTCCCTTTTCAATGCAGTGTTTAACTGCAAGTAACGCATCAATGGTACTTTTCTGAGGTCGAAATCCAAATTGTCTTTCTGATAATAGGTCATACTTATAATGATGATGCATTATACGATCGATTAGGAGGCGTTCGAGGATTTTTCCAGCTACCGGCAGCAAGCTGATGGGCCTGTATTTGGTTAACTCTAGAGAGTTTTCCTTCCCAGGTTTCACAAGTAATATAAGCAGCGAACTTTTCCAGATTTTCGGGAAGGTAGCTTTGTTTAAGCACTGGTTGTAAATTCCTTGTACCGTTTTCGGGTAGTTATTGAACACAACTTCCCATATTGACTTTGTCAGGCCATCCTCTCCAGGTGTCTTTTCTTTTGTTTCACTAATTGCTTTCCTTATTTCGCCAATCGTAAACTCGATGTCATCTTCAGTTTGAATTTCAACTTCATTTTCTGCGATTATCCTTTTATGGATATCTTCATTTTTGATTTTGTCTTTGGGCACACACTTGTCCATTACCGCGTTAAGTGTTTCTTCGAAGTTCTTTGTGAAGGTTCCATCTTCCATTCTGATAGTGGTGAACGTAGTTGCTGTCCTTCTTTTCCCTGCTGCCATCTTGTAGGCCGCATTCCACGGTGAGTTTTTGCCAGTGATATTACAGAACTCTTTCCACGAATCCATTTTAGCGGTCTTAATCATTTCATTATACTTAATTTTTGCTTCCATAAATTCTTTTTTCCGATCTTGCCTTTCATCGTCGATAGTGGAGCGTTGATACTTCCTTCGCAGCTTCCGGACCATTTTTCTAAAAGCCGTCAATTCTTGGTTCCACCATGGGACCGAATTCTTCTTACTTAGGTGAGGTCCTTGTGAGTACCTAGGTATAGTATTATCGCAAGCATTACGGACGATACTCATGAAGTCTTTTGTTGTCTCATCAATATCTGGGCAATGAGTTATCAAAGTAGACATCTCAAGATCTATTTCTGATGTGTCGTGTAATTGTTCAGTTCCGGTCATTACTGAATGGCTCGCTAAGTATTCCTTTAATTTCAGAGAAACTTCCTCGATAAGTTTGCTCCAGTCGGCCTCTTTAATTTTGTATTTCATTGTCGAGCAGGGATAGTCCAGCGCGATAGTATCATTTCTGCAGTCGGTTACGTCGAAGGTGATCAGAGAGTGGAATGACGAGCACTGATCTGCGAGTTTTGTCCAATTTTTTACAAGTTTGGCCATTCCAAAATTGCAGAACGTTACATCTATGTTGCTGGATCCCCTGCTTGTCTGGAAAGTGGGCATTCCATCATCTTCATTCATTATCAAGAGGCTCTTCTGCGATATGTACTCTTCAAAAGTCGATCCACGTTCGTCGGTGATTCGGTCGAACCACATCCCAGAACGCGAGTTGGAGTCCGCGCCGATTATGATTCGAGTTTTAGCGTAGTTATCTATAATGCTGGATATTTTTTTCAAGTCATTTTCGAGAATGTCGAGGGTTTGGCCTGCCGGTTTCGGAAAGTAAGCGCTCACTGCTATAAAGGACGAGTCGTCTTTATCTTTGATCTCTACAGCGACGAAGTCTTCGTCGGAATATTGTGTGTACAGAATTACGTCTAAATTGGTGTTTGAGACTATGACGGCGGCTCTTTTACGGCCTTCGCCGTAAGAAAACAATCGCCATTTCTTCGGGACACCGGTGATTTGATCTAGTCGACAGTGCGGCTCTTGTACAAGGGCTATATCGACTTTTTGTTTCGACATAAATTCGTAAAGCCCGCCCGATGCGCCAATCGATCTGTCCAAGTTGATTTGTACAATTTTATATTTCATAATCGATACTCTGCTTCACCCGTTCGATAATCCTCTGATAAGAGGAGCACTGGTTATCAAAGGCGGCGTGGTTTGTTGACACTTTTGTATCTCGGTCCGATTTAATTAAAGAGTTGAAATGAACACAATTAACGCATTTATATTCCTCTTCCTTCACTTTACAGGTCTTTAATTCATGCTTTCCACCACATTTTGGGCACGCCGTGTCATTTCGGCACGTACCCGAATGGTATCGACTGCAGTTAAAGCATCTTCGTACGTAAATGTTGTCAGCGACCCGACAGATGGACCATTCGATTTTCAGTCCGTTAGCGTTCATAATGTTCTTTCTTGTTTTCGGATCTACTTCAATGACTAGACGATTTGGCATGCGTTTATCTTTAGAGGTAATTAACGCTTTGGTTTCGAACTTAAAGTTAGTATCACAGAATATATCAGGGTTTTGTTTTACAATGATTTCTTTGGCGTTAGTCGAGTTTAACTCCTCAGGTACGTTATATATCATTAACCGAGGTAAATTTTTTTCCTTAATTTTCGCTTGTACTTTTCTATCACATTGTTTGTTAATCGACTCGGCGAGCTTATCACTCTCCGACCTTGATCGAGTTTTGATAAGAATCCTGCCGTCCGAAATCTGTTTCATGGCCATAACCCCAACGTTGAGTTCGACGATGTTAACTGATTCTTTAATTACTTTTTTGGTTTCGTCCGAGTTGGCGTTTTTCTCTTTCGGGGTGATAATTATATCATAGGTGGGCTTTGGGTACTTATCTTTTTTCATGACGGTGGCGTAGGAAGGAGTCGAAGAAGCGGCCTTCCCCCTCGTCTGTGCTTCATCATTTTTCCGATTTAACTCGCTTTTTTGTTTTTTCCAACCGTTGTGAAGCTCGGTGAATGTTAGGATAGCATCCTTAATATCTTGACGAAACTCTGCCTTCAAATTTCCACTTAATTTGATCACTTTTTCTAGTTTTTTCACTGCTCCAGTGAAAACGACGTCTTCCTCTTCACACATCGTGACGTCACTTATATAATCCCACTGTTGATATGTTGGGGAAGGGGTCTAACTGGTATGCTGGGGTCGAAACTGTTGGTACCTTGTATCCCTGGGGAAAAATGTTGGTCTGTCGAGGAGGAATAGAAGTTTTGGGGAATTTTCGTGGGTCTAAAGTCTAAACCATTAATTTTTTTTTGTTATAGGTACCTACAGTTTTTCAAGTTCCATTTCATTGTTATTGGAAATCAAAATATGTGCATTGACTCCTCCTCCCCTGTATCCCTTTGGAAAAATTCAGCTTCTAAAACTGAATAGTTATGATTGGACGTTGTCATGAAGCCAATAACCTCCTAGGAGCAGAAAGTTCAAAATAATCGCAAACTTTTGTTTTTGTCTATTATTACGTTTCAATTTCTTTTGTCAAAAGTGGATAAACAATAAAAAAGTGTCCCACTGTTACGTTAGAGACCAATAATTATTTTAACTTTCCCATATTTTGAGTGGGCCCGGAATTCAATTCTTTCGTTAGAAAAATGATCGCAAATGAAGGAAAAGAAAAAAGTAAAAGTCGATGTGAAATTAGCGAGTTTTTATCCGTTCATGTCATCCGGAGTGAAATGTCGACCCCTTCGACAATAGGAGGCATTTAATTAAACGAAACTCGAGTCCCTTTTAAAAAGGCCGGAGTGGTCTCTATGTTAGTTACGTTCAGTTTCTCTAAAAACTGGTTCGATTCGAGCGAGTGGAAAAATGTGGACGTGCGCTTTCGTCACAGGTCGATAACTTTATCAGTTTATTTACATTTAAGGGCCCTCGAGTCGGATTTCTAATAAATAATGAACCAGAGCACTTTCAAAGATACAATTTGTTCGATTTTAATCGAAATAATTCTGCATTCAACTTGCAAATCCAAACTTGCTAACGAACTTTTACATAAAACGAGTCCATCAGGTTATCTGTTCTATTTAAATCTATTTTTATTATTTATGGGTTCAGGCTTAGTTTCAAAACGACCCCTATATGGACCATTAACAGAGTTAGCAGGCGAATAACATGGGAATTCGGTACAAAACATCATTATGATATAAAGCTCCATCAAAGCCTCGCTAAAACTAATCAGATTCAACGGAAAAAAAATTTCCTTGAAAATAAAATAAATTACTTGTTAGTGTGATCTTCGGTTTATTTACCGAAACCGCGGCTTTCGACACATTCACCCTCTTTTAATTAAGCAAGTATAAGGAAAAGGTGGCGAGGGAATGAAGGGTTGAGGAAGAAAACAAAATCCAATTTTGAAACTAATTTAGACGTCGGCGTTCTCGAACAAGAAGGGTGAGAATCAAACTCCATGTCTGGGAATGCTGTTCCCTTTTATTGAAATACAAACCCTTTTCAAAAAGCCAACATCGATTCAATATTTACAAAATGGCACTTTAGATATAAAACCTGACTTTTTTTATGTCGAAATTAATCAAATTAACAAAAAATTGTGGAGGTCGTTTAAAAATTAACTCATACTCGAAAGAGTCAAAACAAACAGCCTAAAGAGCGAATTAGCTTTTGGAATGTAGCGGGGCCGCACAAGTGAAAGGGAGAAGGAAAGGTCATTTGGATTTCACCTGCCCTATCACTCCCGTGTGAACTAAAAATTTAAAGACGCTTTTTAGTTTCTAGTTTATTTTTTCTTCTCGCGGAATAATAAAGTCTCTAAGCCCGGATTTAAGTTACGTAACGTCTGCGTGTCTTATTGGATTATTTATTTGAGCGAAAAAACTCCAACTAAACGAAACCCTTGAAAAAAGTCTTAATTTTGCTGAATAAGCATGAATTATATAACCTTATTTTACTTAAATTTTTTTTTAAATAAAAAACAAAGGCTTGATTTTTATCTTGTGGTCTATTTTGAAAATATGGGGTAAACTTATATCTTAAATCTCTATTTTTGAACTTCACGATCGCCTGAGAATTTGCCCACTCTCCAAAAAACTATAGGCATCAAGGTCTTCTAGTATTCAAGGGCGTTGGCCATTCTTGAGGCTTTTCAAGATTGAAAATTGTTTTTATATTTTAATTAGGGAGCAATTTATTTTAAAAAGAAATTCGATTTATGGGTTTCTTAGAAATCGTTCTCTCGTAAAATGTTTGACTATTAAAATGGAAGATAACCGGGCAAATCGAGGTAAAATTGCTCAAGAAACGAGTAAATGAAATCGCATTCCGAACCTAAAGGCACTTGGGGTCGTTTGAGTTTCGTAACGTAATTCGGATGGATAATTTTAAAAAATTCTTTCCCGAGATAAAAAGCGCACCTTTTTAAAATTTCGAATTCCTAAAATGATTGTCGAAAGTGGGCGTGTGTCGACATTGTTGCATCTCCGATGACATTTTAAAGTCTTCCTGCTTTTAGTCGTGGGGTAAAAAATTCCTTGAAGGTGTGGTAAAGATGGGAAATAGACGACTTTCTCCGGTGCAAGGACTCCTAACGACCTTCATAAACCGCATAATTACGAATAATTAAGATGCAAGTATGTCGACCGTTAACTTGGGATTAAAGATTTCCTAGTCTATTGTTTATGCTTAAAAATTAAAAATGGCCTTAATGAGGGATCAAAAATTTTGTATCGGGTACTTTTCTTTTTTATCCTTCTTTTGTAACTAAGGGAAACAACGCAAGATAATTACTCGCGGACTTGAAAGGGCCCTTTTATTCCCTTCTCTTTCAGTGATTTATCGTCAGGTCCCCATTCATGTTTTCCGTTTGTTCTCCCACCCCCCTTTTTCACCCCATCCGATTATCTTGAAAACAAATTTTCAAATTTCATAACTTAATGACGTCGAGTCCCCTAAATCGTTTTATCTTCACATTTCTTGGGGATCATCAAGATTAGCATTATGCTTATTAAAATAATTATATTGTTCATTGAACTTTGCTTTTTATACAAATTTTGAGAAAAAAAAGAGCTTTAATGTCCTGGTAGAGTGTAACCATAGTATTTAACTCTTGAGACGCGGCGTAACAAAAAAGATTCCTTTGTCTGGTCATCCTTGAAGAATTTTCGTGAGTCTGAGGCGTTGGAGCGTCCGTCTTCTTCCTTCTTTTTTCGGTTCACCGTTTTCCCGCAGGGTCATCGCTCATTTCGGGAAACTTCCATTTCCATCGCCCTAGTTTTACGGAACTTTTTTTTAATTAATCCGTTCCGTTGACTAACGATATGCTGCAGTGAAGTAAAACTAAAATTAAATTTTATTATAAAACGAAAAGGTGATTAGTCCAGGCAATGAAGGATTATAGAAGGAGATGGCACCCAAGGTTTGACTCACAGATGTGTTTAGAATAGTTATATGTTAGGGGTTTAAGGCCAAATTTTTCAATTTTTTTTTCTCACCTTGACAACTATGCGACCTAGCGTTAGGTATGGAAATTTAATTTATATATAATAATTTCTGCTACATATTTTTTAAATACCTTCTACACCTTTTTTGGGCGTTCCATGATGGATAGAAGTAGCCAAAGAATTTGGAGATGAGTAGTCTTACGTCTTAGTTTGAAAAACTAAAAAATCAATCAAAGTTTTTTCAATATCAAATATCAGAGTTGACGACTCTTATTTTAATTTTTTTCGCAAACAAGATCATCCTGGTTCGTTTAAAGTTTCCTTTTCGCTCGACTTGTTCGAGAGGATAATCAGCATCCTGGCAACTCGGGGGGCTTCTTTATTGCGATGTTAGCTTTAACTATTTCTCGTCGGTAACTTGTTACGAAACATACTTTCAAACTGTTTTATGTATCTTTATCCGAATAAAATTAAAACTTCGAGCTTGATACTTTGCTTTTCCTGAAATAACGTGCAAATATTATTACTCGTTCTATTGATGGTAAAGGTTTTGGACGGTTGTTGCATCTGCCGCTGACAGATGTTCCGCTCAGGTAATGAAACAGCTTTTGCTCGCAAGTCTAACGTTGCCATTCTGAGCAAAACGCCGGATATTAGCATCGATTTTCAGAACCAACGTTTTTCAGTGGTTAATTAAACTTAAAATTAATAATTATTGTTTTGTTTTCAGGTATTTTTATGTGATGCTTTAAGATGGAGACTGAAAAATAACGAAACTGGTCGATGTGAGATATACAAGGTAAAGAATTTTTTATATTCTCTTAATTTATTCTTTATCGCAATAATCCTATTTATTGAAAGCGATGACCGTTGAATAAAAAGAATGGCCTTATTTTTAATGCAGAAGCCGAAAAAGCCGCCGCTAGGGAGAAAACCTCGAAAGCCGTTATGGAGTAGTTTTAAGCTAAGATCACGTCGCTGTGGATCCCTCTTGTCCAAATGGGCCGCGGACATAGTTTTCTTTTAACCCCTTTTTCTTTTCTTCCTTTTTTTCAGATCGATTCTGTCTGCTTCGATTTGAAATTTGATCAAAGCGAAATAATGACCGTAACTTGACATAAAAAGGAAACTTTTTTTCATAATAAAATGGGACGTCATTACAAGTCCAAAACTTAATGCCATATTTCGGTGTGGTCCAATTTTTGTAATTATTTGTAAGAGTCAAAAACTCAATATTAGCTCCTTAATGATTTCCTCTCTCATGAGCCTCGAGTTTGACAAATCAACCCTTCTTGAGGTAATGTTCCGGGTCCTTAGTGTAATTGAAGATTGGGATCGGACACAATGAGGGAAAAACATTTTCTGAAGGTTCTTCGCCTTGAAATTTTTTTTTACAAAATCGGTCTTTTGTCTCTTCTTTTCATACATTTTTGCCCTATAAATAAAATAAAATTAAGGATAAGATTGATACGCTATGACGTGGTTAACACAACGTAAGAAGTGTGGTGTTGTAACGGTCGAACTTCAAAAAGCTAAGAACGTGTTCAGAAAGACCGGAAAGATTAACCCTCTTTCTTTATATTTAATTTGAATGATAGTATGAAGTTTTTTCAGTATCATCTCCTTTATAGGGTCAAAAACTTTTTTTTTTATAAGTGAAGGGTCCCTCAAGGTTTCTCTAACTAATAAAAAAATTTTATTTTTGAAAGTACATTCATAAAGTAGCTCGTATCTGATTGATGACCTCTTCTATTTTTCAACTCCCTCAAATTATTCGTGAACCGTCGCTAATTTAAGATTATTTACGCTTCCAAAACCTTTTCTCAAGTAATCTTCATCTTAAAGCCACCAGATAATAGTCTAGAAAGACTTTAAGTTGTAATTATCTTGGAGATTATAGTAACTTTTTAAAATCATTTAATTAAAAGAATATTTTTCTTTTATAAAGATTCTAATTGAATTTCTTTAATTAAAAAAATAATCGAGGCTTTTTGGGGGAAAAAAAAAACACCCCCCAAATTTCGGATTGCTTTTCTGGGAGATAAAAGTCGCCTTTTTCCTTTAACACTCGAGAATAAACTTACGAACTTTGATTAGTTCGAGATCCTGCAGTTAACAAGAATCCCGTTTAAGCGTCAATCCGTATTTCATCTTATGCCGAGTTAATTTAAGACTAGCCGTAGACTATTAAATAGCTTTGTAAATGGCCGAGTTAATGAATAAAATTAAGCCTTTGCTCTAGAATCGTTAATAATACCTCTCATTATAAACGCGGTTGTGACAAGGATTCTGAAGCAAGTCCTTCGTTACCAGCAAGGTACAAGGGGAGACAACTTTCAGTTTCAAAGCATTCGTCGATTTTCCTTTGTGAGGATGAAAAATTTTAATGACTTTTAATCGGGTCGAAAATAACAAATTAACTCCCGGCTTCCGCCTTTATCGGATGATATCACCCTGAAAATACGGCCCCTGAGGTGTGGATCGCTTTTTTCGCACAGGCGTTTCATTATAAATGAGAATTTGATGATTAAGTAAACAAAAAAAAAAGATGTATCGAACGAGCTTTCAACCTCTCATGAGGCCGTATGTTAATGGCTTATTATTTATGAATACGCTTTCTAAACCGTGTAACCTTAAAACGAACGGACGACTACTTGGTCTCGAATTCGAAGGTTTCACTCCTTGAACAACACCCCCGGATCCCGGTTCATCGTCTGTATTTTTTCCCTTCTAGTAAGTACTTGATTTTCCTTACAGGTGCCAATTAGAAAAAAAAACGTCATGAACCATTTTCTTTTCTACTGAAAAACATCGACTCTGATATCTCAATAATGGCTTATAGGCTCTCCGTACGAGAATGTTCTTTTCTTTCTTTTTAGTTGCAAACACTTTCCTAAACGCCTACATTGGATTAAATGCCGATATTGGCTCCCTATGGTCACTTGATTATCGATTGGATTTATCGTGACGAAGTGAAGAAACTAGAGAATGAGTGGGGCTTCATACACGTTCTTACACGGTTTCCAAAGAAAGGTTTCAAAATTCTGATATTATTGTATGGGAAGAACACGTCTAAGTCAGTTTTTTGTTTTCGAAATCCACTCAGTGGGTTTTTGATGCAATGGTTTCTTTTTCATCCCATTAAAATCCGAAAATATTGCCGTATAAATCTTCCAGGTTTCGTCACCTCTCACGAGGCCCTCCTTTAGAAATAACGTTGCCAACTCTTAGTGAAAACGGTAAGGGGGAACAAAAGGCAAAGGAGGGGACCTTCCTGATTGTAGGCTCATCAGTCCAGAACATTGGCCCTCCTTCCCTCTTCCTCTGCCTCCGCATTCTTCTCAGAATCGGCGAAAGCTATCCATAATCTTAAAACCGCCCCCGACTACCTTTCGCCCCAAAACTCACTCTAACTTTGTCAAGCCTAGAAACAACATTAACTATAATTTTTAAAAAAAATATTCGTTTTTTAATAAAGAGGAGAAAGCATTAAAAAAAAAGACAGCTTTGTTTAGGGAGAAAGTCATAAGTTGAGTTTTTGTGTTTAAATTAATTCCAATTGACACGCGCCTCTCTTGGCGGCCCTTCGAGGCAAACAAAATAACACCTAATTAGATTGTCACAGGTAGAAAAAGTTGTTAAAACGACCAGACCGCGGGTATTAATTAAACCTTATAACTTTGAAAGGTGTTTAAAAAAAGGGGAAAAAAGTGATTGTGGAAAAGGGCAGATTAGACGGGGCCGCACCAAAAACCCCCGCCTTGAAATTTTATATGGAAGTCGGAGTCATAACTTGGTCTTTTTCCGATAAAGGCTCCCCTTTTAGTGGTTTTTAAAAAAAGACAAAGGAATTCAAATTATGAAGATTTTAGGAGGCCTAAAGTTGTTTTCCTGCGACAAAACTGCGACATCACACGGAGCCTTTAAATCACAATGTTTTTTTAAACAAACATGAATGAAATTTGATAAACGCTAAAAGTCCTAAAACATGGCAGTTTGCTAATTTTTTATATTCAATAGTCCTCAAACAGCCCCTTCATCTGAACTCATGGACATGGGATTTCTGTCCAACCAAAACTGTGACGATTAAACCCATCGATCCTTTTTCCAAAGGGTGTGAAATTCTTGAAGAAATAAAGTGTGGATATAATAATTGAGGGGTAAACAACTCGTGGATCGGTAAGGTGAAGGTGATTGTTATTCCGACATTTCTTCGGGCCCCACCCCCTCACAGGTAAAATCGCTAATGCCAAAAAGTTTTTTTTTTTTTTGGTCTTCGGAATCTCGCTGGTGAATCGGTTTGGCCGTGAGCTAACCCGCGTTTATCCCCCTTTCCATTCCAATCCCAAATCTTGACCTTTCTTGGGCTCAAATTAAAAAAAAAATCTCTCCTTTTTTTAAGGCTCACTAAACTCGGGCGTTTCCTGCAAAACCTGAGCCCGTTAGCGGATGAATATTTCATGAATTCACACGCCTTATAATTATACTTTGTACGTAATAATAATGAATTATTCAGTGATCTCGAATGACACATAAAACCCTGTAATTTTTTATAGCCTGAACAGACTTTCAACACTTTTTTTGGGTTCCCTTTTTTTTAAAAAAATTCCGTATATAATTTTTAAAACATGTGTAGATTCCGTAAAAAGATTGGCCTCGGATCGTTTCGGACCATATCCCTCACAAAATCCGATTGGGATAATGACGGGGAAAAAATATTTCACGATTACGCCCCTTTAAAACGTTTAACACATCGCCATTTAGTAACGCACGTTTTTGTAAATTGGACTGTTACTTTGAAATATTTTTCCATACATTTGGTTTCAAATGTCGATTTTCAGTAATCTTTTATTTTTTAGATTTTCCAAAACTTGGAGATGAAAGAGTACAAAACGCTTATCTCGCAATAACGTGTAAAATACACAAACGGGTTCCGTTTATTAAACATTCACGATGAGTCAAGCTGTTTTTTTATGGCACCCAGACAATGAATCATGAAAAATTCCTCTTCCCCCTCAAGGCTCAAAGGTAAAATCGCATGCGTCGCGTTTCATATTTTCCACAGAAACAGCATGATCGAAAATATCAATAACCGTTTGTAATACAATTTTTTGAAGAATTTATTATTTTTTTTTTTGAATTTCTAACATTGTTGTTACTGTTTTGCTTGGTAAGGTTTGTAATCTTCGGCATTGTTATCCATTTCTAATTTAAATATAATTTATATCAAAAAAATGAAACATCTCATTTCTTGTAAAATTTAATTCAAATCCCCTTAAGCTAAGCGAAAAGCTTTTCACTCAATTAGACCTCTTTTCTTCCCTTTAAGAAATCATTTGCCATTCAAGGGGGGCCCCCACCCCCCCCATTCTATCAAAAATATACTTTTTCGTTAATTATTTTTCTAATAAACCTTAAACCATAATTTCAACATTTTGAGATGAATTTTGAAAATGTTCCCATAAATGAGGTTGGTGCTCTACTTACTTTTATAAATAAAAGTTAACAGTCTGAGTTAGAAGAAATTGAAAGGGGGCAGGTGTTAGGCTTAAACGAAAGGGAGTGAAGAGGTCAAGGTCATCCGGATAGCTCTGAGTACCCTGAACCTTCTGTTTTCTTCTTTTAATAACAAAACCGTATACACTTGGAGCGCCACAGAAAAAAAAAAAAAATATAGGGAATGAAAACCTTCTCTATGTTTTAACGACTATTCCAGACGTCTGAAGAAAATAATTTCACAGACGCCACATGATGCTACATTTTTCCTTTTCTTTAAAAGTATCTTTAGAGAGGAAAAACACGAACTAATTTGAACCTGAAGTTTTTAGGACTTACTTTTTTTAAAATTGGATATAAAAACTTCCTGTAATTTTAAAAACTTGAGAAACTCCAGAGTTAGCAAGAAGGTTGTTTGCTGAAGAGGGTCATTAATGCGAGCCTTTTTTGGAAAGAACAAATTTTTTTGAATTTTCATTTACTTTTTAGCGAGAAATTGTCTGACAACCCGTTTTTGTCGTGATAAATTGTACCAACAACGAAGAACCTGCGCCTACATTAATTATTGAAAAGGTTGATACTCTTTAAAATTTATAACACGTTCAAAAAACAAGTTTATGGAATTTTAATATTGAGGAGATGAAAGACTTGATCTCGAAACCAGTTTGACTTGAACTTTCTGCGACCTGTATTTGTCTGGTTGTTTTCATTTTCCCTTTCAATGAAAGTTTCAACTTTTAGTTGTTTTCACTCCCGTATTTTACGTACGATCCGGTCCTAGATGCATTGTGCCGACCCACGCGCATTTGACGCTTACGCTCTCCTATGTAAAGATCCTTTTGTACTTGACCTCGTACTTGGAAATCGACTTTTCACTAGTGAATCGATCGAATTTAAATATTTTTGTTTATTTTTCGAACACCTTAGCTTATCCCACCGTTAAAGCCCTCTAAATTGAATTTTTTTCTTTTTATTCACCTTTTTCCTTTTTAAGTAGATACCTTTTTTTTTTACCCAAAATTGTATTTTTAGTTCGTCACGCTTTGTATTTATGACCACTTTTTACTGGGTCATGAAAAAATGGACAGTCACGAGCAAATTTACTTTCATAAAATTTTATTATTTCGCCAATAAACATGTTGGTACAAAAAATATTATGATCTTCAAATTCCGTCATTGTTGTTGCAAAGACATAAAATTTGCAAACACGCGTTGTGCGTAAAGGTGAAAAGGCTTTAATAAAATTCTTATGGTGTCGAGTTGTAAAAACCAATTTTTTCCTAGAAATGAGTGAGGATTCGCTTTCTATTAGTTTTAGAGCAAAAAGACAAGATTTTATGAGTGGGAACCCTCCAATCAAACAGATAATGTCGTTTTTTCTAAGCTTTCTGTAGACAATTAACGTTCTTGGAAGTATGAATAGAAAACAAAACTTTAAAATGGTCGTTTACAGGAGCTAAAAGGTTTACGAACCTTTAGATTTGAGAGTCCACTCATACTGACTCCTGAGTCCATTTAGAACGAAAAGAATAAATTAATACCACGGTAAAAATTTTTGATTTTAAAGCTAACGAAATAAAATTCAGAATTTTTTTTTTGTCCCTAGTGCACCATCAGTTGCTATCGATTTAAATCCTCACCCCTTTCACTTCATACCCTAGTGACTGAATCAGTCGAACATAAAACAAGTGCGACAAAGACTTCAAAGTTTTTTTTTTTGTTGTTGTTTATACTTGTTAATTCGTTCTATCTGCCTGCAATTAGCCAATACAATTTGAGATTATAAAAAGGTGGGAAGGGACAAAAAAAAATTGATTTTTTTTTTTTCTTAAAGGCACAACCTGTTTTTTCAAGATGACTCCAGACGGTTTTTTCATGTCTAAGAAGAAGAAACTTTCTCCATTGGATTCTTATATCAAACATTTTATTTTATACGCCTTTAATTTTTGATAATAAATAACGAACTAATTATTCGAGCATTTCATCTTATAGTTTTAGTGCTTAGGCCTTACTGAAGTACATATTTGAGATAAAAAAAAAATACTTCTAGTACTGAGACATTCACGTATTAAGGTCAAAAATAGCAAGCAAAGTTCCGAATAATTTAATTGCCTATGGAGGTTTTAGATTGGATAATGATAAGTTCTTGTCGAAAGAATAATTGATTTCAAAGGTTTTTTAGGGCAAAAAATTTAAAATCATTGTGGTAAGCACGCATTAAAGAATTGAAAGTCAGTGCAATTGATAACTTAAGGTCGCTATTATTTTTATCGTTCAACTCCGGTAAAGAACTCCAGGACGACACAGGATAACTTATATAATAACGCCTTAGGATTACGACATTCCTGGATGTCGTCATTGTCTCGAATCGCACTCCCGATTAATTTTTAATCCCATATTGCGCCAGCTATGGGGTGAGGTTTATTGCAGGAATGGCAATAAATTCACAACAATGGCCCATCTTTCGGACCGAAAAAATGTTATATTAAACAACCTGCACGGGTTTTATTTTATTTATTTTTTATTTTAGCTTCCCTCCCGCGTATTTCCCCGCCTTCTCTTCACCACCTTTATGTGACAAGATACGTGACGTGAAGAGGAAAAAGATGGATTTTTTCTCATTCTTTTTTATTTCAGCCGAAACTTGACGAAATCGAGTCAGGAACCTTTCAACTCTGTCGAAATAATACAATCGATTTATAATCATCACATTATAAATTCTTAAATAATCCTAGGGCCATTAATAAAAGTAACAAATGATTCTACCCAGAACAAAACATTCGGAATCAATTAATAAGAAAATTTAATTAAATTCATAACGAACATGGGCCGGCCATTGTTTGAAGGCTTATCCCGGATTAAAAGCTTTCAATTTATTATTTGTAGGGTCCTACAAAGTTATATATTTCAAACAAATGTTAAAGATAATAAAACATTAAAGGTCTTGATTATATTTTCACCTAATTAAAAAGCTTTTTTGTTATTTTTTTCCCTATTCCCTGACGAGAGAAGGATTAAATGTCCCATTTTTGGCGTTTTTAATCAATTCATTCTTTAGAACTCGCAAGAATGGCAAATATATCCGTAATGAGGAAAACGCTTACCGCAATTTGTCTTAGTCGGTAATAATACTAAGCTGAATCAACGTCATTCAGAAACCGCAAGGCATCTACAAGTTCAAAACTCGAAACTTAATTATTTCCCCCTTTTATTTCCATATAGTAGGCAATAAGACGATATCCTTGAGGCCGCTCTCCTTTTTCACGGGTCAGGGACTCGCGTGAACCATTATTATTTAATATTTTCCATCATTTGGAAAGAAAAAAAAACAAACTTTCTCTTTAACGATTGAATATAAAGTCTTTTTGGATGTTTTTTATTGTAATTGCTTTGTGTGGTAAATTAATTCAAGTACCATGTAATGAAATTCTGAGGTAAGATGAAAATTAAAATTAAAAAATGTGTCTTTATGAAGAATGTATGACAACTTTTTGATGTGCATTTTCTGAGGGCTAGATGCATGTTGAACTGCTCGTTGAATTAATTTCCAAAGTTGGGATTTATACAAGGTTTTGAGAATGTTCGGTCTAAAAGCAATTCAAGGGCTGCAGCGTAGGAAACTCGTTGACTTGTATCTAAGTGGATTTGTGGTCTGGATGTACAGGGCGGGGCGCAACCTGTTGTCGTCGAGTAATCCATTTAGAAAATTGTTCATCCCCCTTCTCGGGGGTGTGAAATCTCTCGGAACCACACATTCAACGCCTTTCAAGAGGCGAAACTCTCTTAAACTCTCACGAGAGTTGATTAAGCGACTGTTTAGGACAAATACCTCTTTTCCGAGACTTTCATGAAGAGGTTTAACAAGGAAATTTCGAGCTTTTGGACCGTTACCGACATTAGAAATGTCGAATGTTCCCAACGTCATTAAATCCTCAAAATCGTTTTCCCGTTGTCCTTCAGCAACAAACGACCCGCAATCTACCTCTAATCTTTTATTACCATTTCTTGTAACTTTTTCTTCCTTGAAATTTTTTTCATACTCGAATAAAATTGGGACATTTTGAAAACGGTAGTTGAATAACTAATTACGAGGATGCGAAGCGACAGACTGCGACGTGCTTTTTGGTTATTTTAACTACAAACCCGCTTTTTTTTCTCTATGAATTTTTAAATAAAAAAAAATTCTCCAAAAACTTAGATGCAAAAGATTAAACAAAGACCGCAAGAGTTGAAAGCAATTTGACCAAAAGCTATTTGAAAACCGCAAAAGGAAAAGTGGAAAACTTAAAAATGTGACATTTTTGCCATAACTTGGTTTTTTAAAATCACTACGATTGACCAAGGGTGGAATTCCGTTCCGACATGCCACCTTCTTTTTCCAGCTCCCATTTTTTGGTAACAACTTTATGATAAATCTTATAGCCTATGAATAGATAACAAAGCACTTAGGGAAATATTTCCATGGTAGTGATTATCATTTTAGAGAATAACCATAACAGATTTGTTGAAGCCAATGCACTAAATAAATTCTTCTGGACGTTTGGATTAATTATTCAAAATGTTTCACACGTTCTTTGATGTTTGATAATTAAATGTTTTAGAACAACAGATGTAAAAGTCTCATTAATAGAAATGAACGGAAGATTTCCAAAAGTACCGAAGGTTTCTTGAACGACTCGTGCAAATGTCCGTATTATCCCTGAATCCCAGAAGTTCTCAAACCTCTGATTTTAAATCCGTTGGGAATATCCTTACTCTCTAACAAAATAGCGAAAGCTAACGAAAAAAATAATAGAGTAAAATAATTGATGATATTATTTTTCTTATTGCGATTTTCAACCTTGACTTTATAAAAAGGACTTTTACATAAAACATGGGATCGGTCAGAAAGATCATTTTCGAACGCCTTTGGGTAACCGGCGTGACGAGGGAGGATCCGAAAGAGAAGATTTTTCCGACCTCAAGGCCAGGCGGGACCGTCATCTCGATTTCGTAACCATAGATCACGAACCATTGTGCAGACAGGGCTATCCTTACGCCAACACGAATTCCTCCCCACATATCTATCCAACAAAACCTAATCGCAAGAGAGATTGACCCTTTAAACCTTTAAAATTTCGTTGTGTCCAAATCGTGGAGGTCCTCCAATGTCATCACTTCAACAGCAAATTTACTTTTATGAAGAACATTGATGCCTGGAGACAGCTCAAATTTGTAGGCTTTAGGTTTTAAGCCTTCATTTGTCCTTTGTTTAAATAATTCCGAAACAAAAATAATTACGTTTGTTTTCCATCTTCCAATCTTTATGCTAAATTAACTTACGGTTTTTCACTAAGGTTATCTTATTCATCCTTGAGTGTGTAAAAATTCAAAACGAAATCCTCTGTTGTAGTATCAACAAGAGCGAAAAAATGCAACGTGTAGAAGAGGGGGAGGATGTGGGAAGTAGTTGGATGTTCGGTCGGTGGGGTTCATGGGTAGGTGGGCGGTGGGAGATATTGAGAGAGAAAAGTAGACCACATTGTAATTGGGCGGAAAAGTTTTTTCGTCCGTATCGGACGTCTAAGGATTGATAGCGTTTGTACAACTTCAATCCCAGGGTCCGACACCGATTTGAGACCTTTCCATTTGAAAAGGAACAACAACAACCGAGTACAAATAATTTCATTTGTCCCTCGAGATTTTTATCTCCAACGTTCATTTTCAAGCATGATTTCCGATTCTGATCTACTAGGAGTTCAAGTTCACGACTTTAGCGTTTAGCTCCCACAGCATTAACATGAATTTAGCTTCATTGGCTTAAGGGCTCTACATGTCCCCAGCGAGTTAATGACGTCATGATGTTCTAGGGCTTTTAAAAGGGATCCTCAAGGTCAGGCCAGATGTCAATGGTTTGATCCCACCCCTAGATTTCACGCCTTGAAATTATTCAGACCCAGCGAAGCAGCCTACTTTTCAAGTTCCGTCAAAAAATTTTTTTCGAATTAAACAAGGGTGTTTTTTGCTCCATTTAAAACACTACTTCATTTTCCCTCAGTAACTGAATCACGATGTCGCCTTTTTATTACGAACAACGCTTTTACTTTTCACGAAGAGGAGTAGGGGGTCAAAAAAAAATAATTGCTGTATAAACACTGGTGACCAACTCGCTGGACATTTTATATAGACCGTCATCCCTCCATCATGACAGGATTTTAATTAAAAAAAGGGAGCGTTCACCACAAAGTTGGCTGAGGAAAACGTCCCTTTTCATCGTTGTATCTTCTGAAACCGACGCACCATAAGAGCTCATAAAACGAAATACGGGTTTACATTAAAGCAGTTGATAACTTAAATTATAAAATGAGACGATAATTTAGAAAAATTACATTATCCCTTGGGGTGATAATTATGACCATAATTTAGGGCCGTTTTTGTCCTACACGCCTAAAATTTCTCATTAGCTAAAATATCGTTTTACCCGATGACAGGATCTGTTTGTTCATATTTGATTGATTGTCTTTACTTTCCCTCGCTCTCTAGTTGCCATGCGTCCACTTATCTTAATGCGACTTTTCCGTACGGGTTTTCCCTTGTAGACACTCTTAACCAAATTAGGGAAACCGCATGACCCGCCCCGGAGACCGACGACGTTTTAATTGCAGTCCTCTGGGAAATCCTCTCCCTCCGGAATATTATTTTTTATACTTAAAAATATTGTCGCTATCTAATAAGGGCGCTTTTTATGGCTTATAAAATTTAATAGAGCCTCCGTATTATTTTTTTTGTTTAAGATGAGTTAAAAGAAAATTTTTAGTTCTTCTCAGGAACATATGACTTCACAAAAGCGGGGGAAGTTCCATTTTTACTACGATCCAAATCCATTAAAACCCATCATAGTTTTAACTTTTCAAAAGACAAATTTTAAAATCCTCTACCATTTTATTCTCGCAATAAAAATACGTCTGCATTAATAACAAGGGATATTGGTATTCTTTTTTTTCATTGAAGAAAGGGATTTCATGAGTTTTTTTGTTGCTTTTCCATGAATTGAAAAGATGATTGCCAGCCACTAGCACTGGGTCACTCTGGCCTTTAGAGCTCCGTATGATTTAAAAAAAAAAGGAATAAAGTAGAAAGTTAAAAGATTCAGCATCATTCCTGATCACTGACCGCCTACAAAATCATAAAAAAAACCTTTTTAACACTTTTTGTGGCTAATCTATTGTGCAATATATCGTTTAAAAAGGGATAAAGGCCGTATAAAATATCTCGTTCGGTAGATATTAAAAGCATTTTTATAGCGAGCTTAACTTTCATTATATTGGATGGCAAATAATATATTTTTAAAAAGTTTTTACCTATCTAGATAATTGCTAAGACTCATTAGGGTGGGGCCTGAAATAATTTTTTCATTAGTATAAAAATGCGCTTCATTAGTTTTTTGTTTAGTTGAGATCACCATTTTGCGCAATGGAGTTCAAAAAGAAAAACGGAGTAGGCATTGGTTGACACAACAGCTTCTTTTATTTAAAGTAAAAAATTGCCTCTCATTAATCACTTTTGGGTTAATAGATTCGAAAAGTGTGAGATATTCGGACAAAAAACTGGTGTCGTCTGAAGGTCCTTGCCTTTGCGATGCCTTCTGAATATTCACGGGAAGACTAACGTGGCGTAGGAGCATGAACATGTGTCGTAAAACGATGTCGCAGCCTTTTTTAAACCGTTCGGACCAAAGACGGAAACATGAATAAACGAATTGCTAGCAGTTAGGTATTTAGGAATGAAATTTTCCGCCGTAAAATGTTCGGACTGGACAAGTTGCTCTTGGTAAACATCCTCGGTCGTCCCTCGAGAAGAATTTTTTTTTTTGGAAGATATTGATGAATTTTTGGTGTCGATAGAAACTTAAGGAGAAATTAGAACCATTTTTTTAAAGAAAAACACTTCTCATTTCGTTTTCTTCATTGTTTGACCACTGAAAAGTTGGAGGACTTGAATCTTATTCAACGAGGGACTATATGTCAAAATAAATTTTACTAATTTTTTTGTTTCAAAGTGGGTTTAGGTAATGAACAGTTGGTTCGTCAAAATTTCTTATGTAAATTATGGTACTACCCTTCTTTAAAGTGTCAATTTTTCCCCTACCATTTTCGCCCTTCTGTTGGGTGAGGGATGGTTGTGTTAGCACAATCCTTTTTAAAGAGATTTCTCGATGTTTTTAACGATTCGCTTTTTGAAACACTTTAAAGAAAGTTGTACAAGACTGGGCTGTTTATCCCGTTTATAATAAACGAAATTGACTTTGTTTTTCGTTTTGGCGACGAAAAGTTTAGAACAATGTTTACTTGGGGATCGGCAATTTCTCGTCTGGTCCTTTTGGAGTCTTTTCCAAGCCATGAAACGGAGGGAAATAGTCGATAAAAGAGGATTAACTGACGAAGGGGAATCGGGTCGTTGTTTTAAAATCCCATTCCTCTCTTGAGAAGATTACTTGACGCTTCTCCTTCGACCCTCCGTACTTCAAAAAGTATAAAATAATAATAAAAGGAGCTCAGCACCGAAAATGTCCCGGATCTGGGGATTTCGTAAAAATTTTCCGGCTTTTTTGAAAAGAAAAAAAAAAAAAAGTAATCCATCAAAATTCCACTGCACTCGTATCGCGGAATGAAAAGTCGATAAAATTATCGTTGGGCCTTTTACTTTTAAAACAATCTCTTTCTCTCGTGACATCGTCCGAACGGCCAGCGGGGGGCTAAGAAGACGGAAGCTGGGTCGAGTTTGAGGGGCGCCCGAAGCGACCGGCCGCTCAAGAACTCGTTGATATAAAAAACCCTCAATGCTCAATGATTCCCCGAATATTTTCCCAAAGCTTTCGAAAGTTTTGCAGATAAAAATATCATCTTTAAGGTTTTATGAGACTAAAAAACGTGATAGTTTTTTTAGAATCCAGACCTATTAAACAGATTTGTCAGAATGACGCGATTTTTTTAACGTTTATCAAAGAAAAAATTTGTTTCCCCATTTCCCCTTTCCAGTATGCGGGGTCTTTCAGAAAACGCGATCCCTAAACTCCCTCGGGGGTTTCACTTTCCCACCCGGGCCGAAAAGGACGACCAACTCAAAAATGTAAGCGGATAGTGAAAAGAAAATGATACCGGGTCCGGGAGAGCCATTGAAACGTCACCTTTTCCCAGAAGCCTGTATAAGCAGATATAACCCCTCCCTTTCTATAATTCCACCCACCGAGGATTAGAAGGGCAGAAATTTGTATAAAAGTGATCCTTCCTCGTGATTTAAAAAGCCAATTCTATCGCTAATGAAACTCAAAATGGAATGATGTAATTCAAGGCGTAAGATAAAGTTGTTTAGGAAAGGGCCTTTTTTATACAATGTTTACCATTTTTTCGATAGTACTTCGACATTAGTAAATTTAAACACACATTTCAAGCAGTGAAAAGGGGAAGATCCTCACTCGATAACTCGACCCAGCTTCCCTCTCATCTGAAATTTCTCTCAAAAGTATTGGCCCAACCTTATAAATATTTCTTTACATTTTAAATTATTACTTATTCATTTTAATTATCATCGTTTACATGAGTCATAAAAAATTTAAATTCACGAGGAAATTAATTTCATTGAAGTTCAAAAGCTAATTTGTTTTTCTCTCACTCGCAGTTGTCCTAAAAAATAATAAAATGATAAGAGGGGAAAATTAGAAATGAGTTAATAAAAAATCCGGTTTTCTACCCCGTTTATGAAAAAGAGTTTTTTTGAAGAATTCATAAAGGTTTTTCCGACGCCCCTCGAAGATTGCACACACGCCTTGTAATCTTAAACCCTAGATGTTAAACTTCAGCCGTCATGCACATCAAGAGTTTTCCCCTTTTTTTTTTCCCCTCTCAGAAGCATAAAATATTATCCTTTAACACAGATTAAAATTCGAGCATAGGTATGAAAATCGGGGGATGACATAAATTTGAATCCAAAGTATTTCAAACATTCGGATTTAATCCCCTCATTTACACACGCGATTTTAACGATCTGCATTCATGCGGGGGTTTGGTGCGTTTGAAATATTGTTCGAAAGATTTGAAAAATATCGCGTGATGGTCTTTTTTTTAAGTTGTTTTTTAACAAAATACACAGGTATCGGATTGATACCTTTACGCTTGTAAAACCCCTGTGCCAAGCCGGAGGCTTAAATGTTTGAATTGTCATATCCGTGTATGTAGATCAATTACAACGCAGAACGTTTCGCGACATCCCCCCATCGTCACATTTCAACGTGAATTAACTACCTCTTGTTGTCAGCTTTTTCAGCCTGCAATTTGAAGATGAAAATTCAACGGGGATCACAAAAGAATTTCAATCCCTACCGGCGTGTTTTTTTTTTATTTGCTTTAATTGTTATCGGGACTATGGGCTTTATGTGTTTACAAAACGTTAATTAAAATGACCCGCAGGAAGTTCGACCGTTTTCAACCTCGACCTCGACATTTCTTCCTTATCTTTCATTGGCGAAATTTTTCTTTTTTTGAAGAAAAAAACATTTCTTGCATGAAATCAAATACATTGCTTCATTAAGGTTGGAAATCTGCAACAACTACAACAGTTGTATTTGAAGCTCAATTACGTAAACATGTGGCGAAATCTGCACTTTGTTTGGTCATCCACACGTTACCAACATGACCCACCTGCTTATTTTCGTAATAAAGGCCTTAGTTTAAAAGCCACTATATCAATCGTATACCGTCGTTGAAAACAAAAGATTTTTGGATCCAGGAAGAACAAAAAAAATGCATGACCAGTTTGAAGGTCCCGCGCACACTAATATTTCAGATTTTAAATCGAAACGTTGTTTTAAAGTGAGCGCACAATATCGATAGAGGGAGATAAATGGATTTAAGATAATTAACAAATTGCGGTTTGTACGTAGATTGAGATTTTGGGCGGGAGACATTCTGTAATCCTATTCCGCTGTGGTTTAATAGGATCGAGCCCCTTCAGGATGTGAAACGATCTCATTTGACTCAATGTTGTAAAGCAAACGACCAACCGCCCCGACCTCTGTCCACTCGCGTTAATTCAAAACAGAATCCCAAGAAAACAAAACAATTTAACGACAATCAAAAAGTGAAAGTAAATTCAAAACGTTTTAATTTTGAAACCTTTTAAACAGATCATCCTTGTTTTGGATCTTAAAAGGGAAGGAGAAAGTTTTTCGGGGAACTTGAAGAAAAAAATCAAGGTCCGAATCAAATTTGAATCGTCTCTAAATTCGTACGTGTTCTTTTTCTTTTGTTGGCGGCGCGCTGAATAAAAAACGGGTCTCCAGGCGGATTATTTTGATGTTTTTATGATAGACGAGTGTGTTTTTTTTGCAAGTGCGATGGAGTAGATCCGAGTGGCCAGTTTTTTTTAAAACTTCGTTTTTCCGACGACTTTTCTAAATGGTCGCCCCAATAGGGCGTTTTAAAAGCTTAATTTTTTATCCGCGTGACCTTATTTGCTCTTTTTACAGCAAAACGGACAGAACACTGACATAACCTTGTGTTAAACCATTTTATACAAAACAGGTAAAAACTCTCCCATATAAGATCTGGGAGATAACGCGCTTGGATTTTAAATTCAAGGTTTTATTATCATATTAGTCTTATTTAACTTTTTATTAGGTGACTATAAGATGAGAAACAATGTAATGTAGGTCCTGAGTTTGGTCCTCTAGTAAGGTTGCCAACCGTCCCCCATAAAACCGGACAGTCCATGTTTTTAGTCCAAATTTCCTAACACGTGATTTGGGCTAAATAGACCAAAATCGAGAATCCAAATTTCCTCTTTAACTTTACGAATTTTCCTACTTCCTCCATTCTTGGATGAAATTTCGTGATAAATGGGCTACGACTATTGTGTTTTATTAGGAATGTTTATGTGCAACTTTAGGAAGGTGCAAACTTTCCAACTTTCAAAAGCGTCCGTAAAACCTGTAAAAGTATTATCATATTTAGAAAAGATTTTCATAGAAAAGAAAACACTTAGAATGAGAAATATTTTATCGGTGAGTCCTAGAATCCCTTGAGTCATGAGGTGACGTATGAAGTAAGTCCGGCCTCCGATAGATGATGAGCGGGAGAGGAAAAGGGTGTTTTCCAAACTCCATAATAAAAGAGAGGCATTCTATTTTTCTTCGAAAGGAAACACCCCTCGCGGTATCTTGGAACCCTGGTGCCGAAGGGTAAATGGAAAAACGTAGAGCGATTTTTCCCACCCTCGTTTAGGAACTTTTTTTATTTTTATCTAGACTTTTTCATCATATTTCTTTTCCCTTTCAATACCTCGGATTCATCCGACGTCCATTTCCGTGCGAATGCAGGTGGCGGCGTGGAATTCTCGCGAGTCAAGGCCATTCTGGTATAGTGGGGCGTGGTGTCAGGGATTTCATAGCGGTGGTGTGTGCCGTTCAAGCTTGTAAATTAAATCTGACTAATTAAATAAAGAGATGATCTGAGCATAAATGGTAAAATGAGCGTTGAGTAAGGCGTAATTTGCCGTTTAAAAAAAAAACCTGTTCAACATTTTTTTTACAACTTCTGTCATGGTTACAAGGATCTATTTAGCATTCGATTACCGCGTTGTAGTCCTTTCAATGCCACCGGTTAATGCTTTACGACAAAACATCAATTAAATTCGTAAATTTTAAGAAAAAAAGTGATCTCACATTGCACAATCTAGTCGCTACGTCCGTGTTAGATCTTCCAACCTCTGTCAATTCTGTTAATCCCATCTGGCACGTACACTATAACCCATTGGTCAATAAGGTCACTTTGATTGCTCGGACAACAAGAAATTGATCCTTTCTTTCATTTTTCCTTTAAAAAAAAAAAAAAAAAAAAAAAAAAAAAAAAAAAAAAAAAAAAAAAAAAAAAAAAACAAAAAAAAAAAAAAAAAAAAAAAATTAATGCCTTTTTTTTTTCTTCAAAACAAAGTTTTTCTCTAAAGCGTGATGTGGAAAATTCAAAGGTTGACATAACCTGCAAACTTATTTGATCGATAGCTCCCTAACGGTTGGATGTCGACAAAACTTGGGCAAAGAACATGATTTTTCGGTGATTTAAAAAAAAATTAAAAAAAACCACCCCCCCTACATACAACTTCCTAATTAGAAATGCTTTTATTTGAATTAAAAATTAATGATTTTTGATCTGTCAAAACTAAGGAAGCAAAAAAATGGATCGTTTGAACTCTTCACTTTCACTTTTCTTTCAAAAGGCCGAATATTTCATTGTAGCCCGTAGAATTAGGCAACCTGACTTATGAATAGGGCACGCCTATGTCAGGTTTTGTTTATATGAGAAAAAAAAAAGAGCGATAACGCAATGATAGGGAGAAACTCCTCTTTAACCGAGATTTTGTGACTGAATACGAAATTCTTTGAGAATGGAGGTATTACAAGGAAAAAGGTAGAAATGCATATGCATGAATCGAGGTAGAAATCGTGAGCGAACAAGGGGTGGCGAAGAGGTGGAATCATTAAAAGAGAACTAAGGGAATCACAGATGGGGCTCCCTAACTGCCTATCTAACCTTTCTTAACCACTTCCAAAGAACTAATTTGAATTTTACCGTTATCTTCTGGTACATTATTTTTCCTCGCGTAATGGCAATAAAAGCCGTATGAAAAATGTATAAATTAATTTACGAACTTTTATAGATTACTATTGAATTTAATTACAAATTAAACAGAAGGCTTTTCTCTTCCTCGGCTTATTACAGGTAAAAAGGTCGTTCAAAAGGTTCCGGAAAATTATGTTCAATTATAAACGCGGACTAAAAAAAAAAGCGGTGTTCAAAATTTTTTTTAGTTGCCTACCTCCTCCGCAATGTTATTTACGTAATATCCGACCTTTAAAGCCCACCTAATGTTGTTAACTTGACGATTATTTTTAAGTCAACAGTTTTTTGTAATAAAATCTAAAATATTAAATAGAAGTCAGACTAATGACAGAAAAAACAAAAATGTTTGAATTCATTATTTTTTAGGTGTGGTCAAGGGTCAAGGCCCTTTATTTTTGGAGAATAAAGGCGAAAAAACTGAAAATTCAAAAGTATATAATTTGTTATTTGGAAACTTTATTTTAGAAAAGTTGAATAAATAAATAAAAACCCTTGCTAATTCAACCAGAAAAAATATTACTGGATTTAATCGACTTTTTTTTATTAGTATAAAAACCATAAAAATGCATTCGCGAAAATGTGAATAGTATAAACCTGCAAGATTTAAATGTTTTCCAAATGAGGTTAGTTTTTTAAAAATTTATAAAAGGAATTATAGTTGAAAGTCAATGGATAATTGGTCGATGGGAAGAGTAAGATCACGGAAGTTTTGGCCACAAATAAGTTGTAAAAAACCACGTAAAATGGTTTTCACTCTAATTTTTCACTATCGCCCCATTCAGTTTTACAACCTTCAGGTCCGGACCTCACTGTGACTATTAGTTTTTGTCGTACAGCCTATCACCTACGTGACTAAAGTTTGTGTCACGTAGGTGGTTAAGGTTTGTTTAAAAATTTAAAATCGTAGTCTCATTCCTACGCAAAATTTTAAGCTCTTTTTTAATTTTTATAATTTTCCCCTGAAAAATTTTTTCTACCTTCAAGGCAACATAAGCAAAAGATTCAAATAAAAACTGCACATTTCCCATTTTCTTATTTTTTCTCACGCGGCAAAAATTTAACTATTTAAATATTTTATAATTTTACATCCTAAGATTCTGGCTTTAAAAAGGAATAGAGAAAGCAATAAACATGTGTGAGAAAATAAAATAAA
>JAGWEN010001333.1:0-31314 GCA_018703685.1 Orius laevigatus | reverse complement strand
TTTGGTCCAAACCAGACAAAGGTGGTCCAAACTAGAGGCAAAGGGTGGTCCAAACGTAGAGGCAAAGGTGGTCCAAACTAGAGATAAAGGTTGGTCCAAACCAAACAAAGGTGGTCCGAACTAGAGATAAAGGTTGGTCCAAACCAGACAAAGGGGGTCCAAACTAGAGACAAAGGGTTGTCCAAACTAGAGATAAAGGTTGGTCCAAACCAGACAAAAAGGGGGTCCAAAAAAGCCAAAATGGAGTCCAAACCAGACAAAAAGGAGGCCCAAACCAGACAAAAAGGGGGTCCAAACTATCGATAAAGGTTGGTCCGAACCATCCTAATAGGTCTGAACCACTTTAAATTGTTTAGAGTGAAAATTAATAGTGAAGCTGTAAAAGGAAGAGTTACGTTGGCAACATTGAAAGCGAAATCAGGTTTGCCATATTGGAGGTGACCATGGAGCGAACAAATATACCTCTGGTACTCGAAAATATGAGGTTGGACCATGTTTTGAGGAGGCGGCGCATAATGAATGAACCCAAGGGGCTGCTGCTGCTGGTATTCCTGTCCGTTATAACCGGGGACGACCAAATTGACGAAGTTGGTCCTCGGCTGAGGGGGCGCCGGGTAGAAGAGGCTCTCGCTCTGCGGTACCTGCGGGGCCCAGACACCCCCAGGCGGTGTGTTCGAGCCCCCCTGTGGCCCAGGAGGGGGCCCGGGGGAGCCGAGGAAAAAGTGACCCTCGTAACTCTGGAAATCGGCCGTCATGTGGTTGATGATGTCGTCGATGCATCGCTTCTTATTCGCCTCCACCGGAGCCCCTGACATTCTCCCAAAATCCTAATTTACCACCAAACACCAATTAATTAGTCTTAAACACTTCAAAAAGCTTTAAAAAAAACACGAAATAGCCTTAAAGACTTCTACTTTTTCACCTTCTCCAAACAACTAAAAAACACCACAGCCTTCATGATATCAAAAGACAATTTTTCCATTAAAACGTCTAAATTTAATATAATAATCAATAAATATCATTTTTATAAGTTAAATGTCAAAGAATATTAAGTTTTGGTTACACTGATTTGATAATAATAAAGATAATCGTGTTGTGTTGGTAACATGTTGTGTTTTGGCGCCAATTTCAAGTGGTGCCTTCATAGTATCAAAAGACAATTTTTCCATTAAAACGTCTAAATTTAATATAATAATCCATAAATTATCATTTTTATTAGTAAATGTCAAAGAATATTAAGTTTTGGTTACACTGATTTGATAATAATAAAGATAATCGTGTTGTGTTGGTAACATGTTGTGTTTTGGCGCCAATTTCAAGTGGTGACGTCATGATGAGCAAAAGTGGGCTTGAACAGCCCAAACTACGCCCAAAACAGAGTCATTTTGGACAATTCACTGAAAATTAGGGTACTTTACCATGCAAAAGTTGCCTTTTTGGGCAATTTATCGCAAATTGGGCAACTCTTATAGATCAGAAGGTGCTAAGTTGGACAATGTCATTCGAAAATTGGGCTAATTAAAACTTGAACAGTTGCCTGGTTTGGCAACTCCTCGCAAATTTGAACTACTAAAGAGTTGGCATGTTTGATGTTGGGAAACTTTAAAAGTTGCCAAAATGGACAATTATTGAAAATTGGGCAACTTAACACTCCAAAAGTTGCCTGGTTGGGCAACTCCTCGCAAATTGGGCAAATTTGAACTACTATAGAGTTGGCATGTTTGATGTTGGGCAACTTTGAAAGTTGCCAAGTTGGACAATTATTGAAAATTGGGCAACTTTGAAAGTTGCCAAGTTGGACAATTATTGAAAAATGGGTAACTTTAAACTTCAAAATTTGCCTGGTTGGGCAACTTTACACTTCAAAGTTGCCTGGTTGGGCAACTTTACACTTCAAAGTTGCCTGGTTGGGCAACTTTACACTTCGAAGTTGCCTGGTTGGGCAAATTTACACTTCAAAGTTGCCTGGTTGGGCAACTTTACACTTCAAAGTTGCCTGGTTGGGCAACTTTACACTTCAAAGTTGCCTGGTTGGGCAACTTTACACTTCGAAGTTTCCTGGTTGGGCAAATTTACACTTCAAAGTTGCCTGGTTGGGCAACTTTACACTTCAAAGTTGCCTGGTTGGGCAACTTTAAAGGTTGCCAAGTTGGACAATTATTAAAAATTGGGCAACTTTACACTTCAAAAGTTGCCTGGTTGGGCAAATCCTCGCAAATGGGGCAACTTTAAACTACCAAAAGTTGGCATGTTGGGCAATTCTTGAAAATTGGGCAACTTTAAACTACAAAAGTTGCCTGGTTGGGCAAATCCTCGCAAATGGGGCAACTTTAAACTAGCAAAAGTTGGCATGTTGGGCAACTCCTAGCAAATGGGGCAACTTTAAACTAGCAAAAGTTGGCATGTTGGGCAACTCCTAGCAAATGGGGCAACTTTAAACTAGCAAAAGTTGGCATGTTGGGCAATTCTTGAAAATTGGGCAACTTCACTGATATAGGATCATTTTCAAAAAGAAAGAAAAACGTACAACTCAAAACATTGAAATGTATTTAAAATTCAAAATAAAAAAACAATTCTTTAGTAATAAAACAGTCTCAATGATTTTTGGTAGTGGCCTCACTGATTGTGTGCCTCTAATTGGTAACACTGTTTTACTGGTAACATCTTAAAAATAATAAAAAATAAACTTTTAAAACTAAGGAATGATTTATGACAGTCTTTTATTTATTTGCCAAAATTGGCAACACTGAAGGCACAGAAAAGAAAAAAACCCTGTTTAGGATGAGGTAGTTGGTTCATGAAAACAATGGTACCAACTGTCGGTTCAATGCCAACACGATGAGAATGTTGGCATCATTGACTTCAAGGGTGCCAACTTAAGTGTACGATCGGACGTTTCTCGATCGGCCATATTTGGATGTGACGAGCACTTTCTGCGGCTGGTCGCATGTTCGGACGTGTCTGGCCATTTTGGCGAGCGAAGGGAACTGCTCGAGGCAATTTAAGCAAGCGGGGCGAGCGTGACATTTATTGTGAGTCACGAGCGAGTTATGGCTGGCGAGTCTCAGCGAGCAGACGGAGCACGAGTAGTCTAACTTCTTCGGCTTCAACTAAAGGAAAAATTAATCAAAATAAGTCAATTATATCATTTCTTACCCCTTGAACAGGCTCTAACAGGTCTGCAAACATTTTCGGAAGATCAGGAGGACATTCCTTGCCAGGCGACGCATTTTCCTCCTCACAACTGCAAATTATAATTCGATACCAATGTCTCATACCCCTAAGCTCATCAAAAAGCCATCAAACTTACCTTGAAGGAGGCGTCAATATTGATGTTTGGATTATTTCCTCTTTTTCAAAATGTTCCATAGTTTCCATCATCAAACAATCAATCAGCATGGGGTTTTTTAATCAATGTTTATCAAACGAGAAGGTTACATTATCAATGCAGTGTTGCCAACCTAATTGAAGACCGAAACTTCAAAAACGGAGCTTTTCCGACGCGTTTTAGTTGGCAATTGTCATGTTATCATTAGAAAAGTAGCCCAAATAATAAGTTGTGCTCAATTATGAAGTTTTGAGCTTGGAAATGAGGTTGGGGATGTGTAAAGTTATAATTTGTTGTATAAAAGAGTTTATCAAACGAGAAGGTTACATTATCAATGCAGTGTTGCCAACCTAATAGAAGACCGAAACTTCAAAAACAGAGCTTTTGCGCCGCGTTTTAGTTGGCAATTGTCATGTTATCATTAGAAAAGTAGCCCAAATAATAAGTTGTGCTCAATTATGAAGTTTTGAGCTTGGAAATGAGGTTGGGGATGTGTAAAGTTATAATTTGTTGTATAAACGAGTCAAGTAGATTGTAGGGGTGGAAAAATGGAGCAGGAAGGAGTGGTGAACCGTTTTGAGCAGGTACAGAGCCAGATGATGCACCAAACATTGCTGGTCAATAACGGTCAAAGTCCATTAGCTATTCAAGGTAAGATTTACAGGTGCCCTGTAAAATGGTTCGGTTTCTATGCATGGTTTCCATAGCAACGATATGGCCAGGAGCGGACTGGGACCTTAGGGTGTGGGTGGGTTATCAGTTAAGAGGGCTCCCGGATGTTGCTAAAATTTAACAGAAAATTGGCTTTTAGAAAAATATATTGGGCAAAACCAGAGGTTCCCAAACTTGTTGATTTTGAGGTTTTTGGACGAAAATTAGGCTTTAAAAGTGTTGATTTTGTGGTTTTTGGACGAAAATTAGGCATCTTAAATGTTGAATTCGAGGTTTTTTGACGGAAATTTAACTTTTAAAATGTTGATTTTGAGGTTTTTGCGCGAAAATTAGGCATCTTAAATGTTGATTTCGAGGTTTTTTTAAAACCAAAATTAGGCTATTCTGTCCCCCCCCCCCGGGGGCCAGTCCGCCCCTGGATAGCAGTCTTAAGAGTTGCCATGGTCAGTGAATGGTGCCATTGTTGCCATAGCAACGAGCTTGTATTAATGATCAGTGTTGCCAGATCAAGCCCCACAAAGTAGTCCAATTTGCTATAAATCACTCTAACTGGCAACAATGTCCAAGGGTCAACATATGAGATATAAAAAAAAACTTTGCTGGATTCCAGTGTTGCCAGATTGGGCCCAACAAAGTCGTCCAGTTTGCGATAAATCACACAAAATGGCATCAATGTCAAATGGCCAACTTTGTGGGATAAAAAAAACCTTTGTTGAATGGGGGGCAACTTTGTGGGGTCTAAAAATTCAACTTTGCTGGATTAGTGTTGCCAAATTAGGCTCAACAAAGTAGTCCGATTGGGGATAATTAGCCCGAAATGGCAACAATGCCCACAAAGTTTTCCTTTTTTTAACCCACAAAGTTGGAATTTTCTCATCCAACAAAGTTGGTTTTTATGTCCAACAAAGTTAAACCTTTGACATTGTTGCCAATTTGGGCGATTTATCGCCAACAATTTGTTGAATTGACGGAGGGGCAACTTTGTGGGGTCTAAAAATTCAACTTTGCTGGATTAGTGTTGCCAAATTAGGCTCAACAAAGTAGTCCGATTGGGGATAATTAGCCCGAAATGGTAACAATGCCCACAAAGTTTTCCTTTTTTTAACCCACAAAGTTGGAATTTTCTCATCCAACAAAGTTGGTTTTTATGTCCAACAAAGTTAAACCTTTGACATTGTTGCCAATTTGGGCGATTTATCGCCAACAATTTGTTGAATTGACGGAGGGGCAACTTTGTGGGGTCTAAAAATTCAACTTTGCTGGATTAGTGTTGCCAAATTAGGCTCAACAAAGTAGTCCGATTGGGGATAATTAGCCCTAAATGGTAACAATGCCCACAAAGTTTTCCTTTTTTTAACCCACAAAGTTGGAATTTTCTCATCCAACAAAGTTGGTTTTTATGTCCAACAAAGTTAAACCTTTGACATTGTTGCCAATTCGGGCGATTTATCGCAAATCGGGCTGCATTGTTGGGCCTAATCTGGCAACACTGTTAATGATGTCTATTTTAGGAAACGTTCCGATAGACTGGAATGGGCAACAATACATGCAAGTCTACAACGGCCAGATTGTCCCTTATCAGCAGAACTATTCAGGATTTCAAGTGGTGAATGGCGCCAGGCCGCTCCAGATCGTCGGGAAGCAGTTTCACCCGTACCAAACCTGCACGGTCATCGGAAGTAATGTCGCCAAGCAGAAAAGCTGCTACGTCCCAGTCCAGTATGGCGTACCGTTCAACATCGGCCAAGTATGGCAACCGTCCGTCTACGTCCCATCTACTCCGCAGATTCTTCCCAAAGTGACCGAAGTACCCAAGGAGACTCAGATTCAAGTCGTGCAGAAACCTGAAGAACCAGCGAAAGAAACATTTCCATCTCATAACGACGAAAAACCTGAAAAACCATCTCCTCCGAAAGCGATCATCAAGCCTCAAGTTTTGAAACATGTCATCGAAGGATACGTCATACAAGAATGTAAATATTCTTTGTTTAAATATCATAAAATGTCTTTTTTTAGCATCGGAGCCATTCCCTGTGGACAAAAGCGTCATCGAGTTATCCGACGATGAAGAGGAACTCTGCCAAAATCCGTCGAATTGGACGGTGAAGGAAGTCTACGAGTTTATAAAGCGTACTCCAGGTTGCGAAGAGTACGCTGAGGACTTTTCCCTTCAAGAAATCGACGGGCAAGCACTCCTTTTACTCAACGAGGCCCATCTTATGAAGGCGATGTCCATCAAGTTGGGTCCAGCTCTTAAAATTTGCTCAAAAATCCGACGTCTCATCTCCCCCCCTCAACCGACCCCTCAAAGCTAATCATTTTCAGGTTGGTACTCCTGAGCAAACTCTGTTTTAACTCAAAAATTTATTCTATAACTTTGATTTTGTATACTTGTTAACCATTATATTGTTAATGTAACTATATTTTATATTTTATCACATTATCAATGGAAAGACGCTTCATCTTGAACTGCTGGTTAAGTTGGTAACACTGCCTAAACTGTACATTTGGTTACAGATATCTTTCCATTGCCGATGTTTCTTAGAATGAAGTTTTTAAAATATTTTATGAAAGATTAATTTTGTTAATTATTTTTAAGAAAAATATAACTTTTTTTTTTCTCTCTTCATTTTTGACCTTTTCATGTTAGAAATAAAAATATCATGCAGGTAAATCACTCAAAAGGGCAACACTGTCTATATCTTAAAGTAGGAATGCAGGGTTGCCAGATTAGGCCCAACAAAGTCGCCCGATTTGCGAAAACCGCAGGGAAATGGCGACGATTCCGAAAGCCTACTTTGTGGGATTACACTTTACAGGGTTACCAGATTATTACCTCCGAGAAGCCAAATTCGTCTACCGGTCATCTATAGATCACATGTAATTGGTCTGCCGGCCACGTGTAAATTGGTCTGCCAGACCCCTGTAATTGGTCTGCTGAACCACGAGTAAATTGGTCTGCCGGCCACGTGTAAATTGGTCTGCCAAACCACGTGTAAATTGGTCTGCCAAACCATGTGTAAATTGTTCTGCCAAACCACGTGTGAATTGGTCTGCCGAACTACGTGTAAATTGGTCTGCCAAACCACGTGTGAATTGGACTGCCAAACCACGTGTAAATTGGTCTGCCAAACCTCGTGTGAATTGGTCTGCCAAACCACGTGTGAATTGGACTGCCAAACCACGTGTAAATTGGTCTGCCAAACCACGTGTGAATTGGTCTGCCGAACTACGTGTAAATTGGTCTGCCAAACCACGTGTAAATTGGTCTGCCAAACCACGTGTAATTTGGTCTGCCAAACCTCGTGTGAATTGGTCTGCCAAACCACGTGTGAATTGGACTGCCAAACCACGTGTAAATTGATCTGCCAAACCTCGTGTGAATTGGTCTGCCAAACCACGTGTGAATTGGTCTGCCAAACCACGTGTAAATTGGTCTGCCAAACCTCGTGTAAATTGGCCTGCCAAACCACGTGTAAATTGATCTGCCAAACCACGTGTAAATTGGTCTGCCAAACCTCGTGTAAATTGGTCTGCCAAACCTCGTGTGAATTGGTCTGCCGATCACGTGTAATTGGTCTGCCAGTATCTTGTATCTGGTCTGCCAATCACGGGTAATTGGTCTGCAAAACCACGTGTAATTGGTCTGCCGATAACGTTTAATTCGTCTGACGATCACTTGTAATTCGTCTGCAAAACCACGTGTAATTGGTCTGCCGATAACGTTTAATTGGTCTGACGATCACTTGTAATTCGTCTGCAAAACCACGTGTAATTGGTCTGCAAACCACGTGTAATTGGCCTGCAAACCACGTGTAATTGGTCCGCCAAACCACGTGTAATTGGTCTGCCAGTATCTTGTATCTGGTCTGCCAATCACGGGTAATTGGTCTGCAAAACCACGTGTAATTGGTCTGCCGATAACGTTTAATTGGTCTGACGATCACTTGTAATTCGTCTGCAAAACCACGTGTAATTGGTCTGCAAACCACGTTTAATTGGCCTGCAAACCACGTGTAATTGGTCCGCCAAACCACGTGTAATTGGTCTGCCAGTATCTTGTATCTGGTCTGCCGATCACGGGTAATTGGTCTGCAAAACCACGTGTAATTGAGGCAGATAACGTGTAATTGGTCTGCCGATAACGTTTAATTGGTCTGACGATCACGTGTAATTCGTCTGCAAAACCACGTGTAATTGGTCTGCCAAACTACGTGTAAATTGGTCTGCCGATCACGTGTAATTGGTCTGTCGATCACGTGTAATTGTCGCGATACGTAATGTCGCAATAACGTTAATTGGTCTGCCGATCACGTTTAATTGGTCTGACGATCACGTGTAATTGGTCTGCAAAACAACGAGTAATTGTTCTGCAAACCACGTGTAATTAGTCTACCAAACCACGTGTAATTGGTCCGCCAAACCACGTGTAATTGGTCTGCCAGTCTCTTGTATCTGGTCTGCCGATCACGTGTAATTGGTCTGTCGATCACGTGTAATTGGTCTGCCGATTACGTGTAATTGGTCTGCAGATAACGTTTAATTGGTCTGCCGATCACGTTTAATTGGTCTGACGATCACGTGTAATTCGTCTGCAAAACCACGTGTAATTGGTCCGCCAAACCACGTGTAATTGGTCTGCAAACCACGTGTAATTGGCCTGCAGATATCGTGTAATTGGTCTGCCGATAACGTTTAATTGGTCTGACGATCACTTGTAATTCGTCTGCAAAACCACGTGTAATTGGTCCGCCGAACCACGTGTAATTGGTCCGTCAAACCACGTGTAATTGGTCCGCCAAACCACGTGTAATTGGTCTGCCAGTCTCTTGTATCTGGTCTGCCGATCACGGGTAATTGGTCTGCAAAACCACGTGTAATTGACCTGCAGATAACGTGTAATTGGTCTGCCGATAACGTTTAATTGGTCTGACGATCACTTGTAATTCGTCTGCAAAACCACGTGTAATTGGTCCGCCAAACCACGTGTAATTGGTCTGCCAGTCTCTTGTAACTGGTCTGCCAGTTTCCTGTAATTGGTCTGCCAGTCACCTGTATATGGGTTGCCAAATTAGGCCTTACAAAGTAGCCCAATTCGGGATAAATGGTGTTTTTAGTCGTCTATGGGATAAATCATCCAAAACGCAACAATTTTGTCCCCGGATTACAGGGTTGCCACCGTTAGCGTGCAAGTTTGTTATATAACAGTTTGATAACCTTCCTAACCGGCCAATCAGGTTACACTCGGCGCCACAACTGTTCTCGTTAAACTCTCTACTTTTCATTCTTTTCTTTTATTATTTAATTCGTTATTTTAAAAAGTTATAAATTTTCAACAAAATGGAAGTGACTGAAGAGAACCTGAGAACTTTATCCGATTATCTTGTCAAAACGTTGAATCCCGACGCGGCCGTTAGGCGACCAGGTAAACAAAGTTACGGTAGTCATTGCCTCACTCCCCTTGGTTAGAGGGGAACCTTTTTTTGGTCGCTATGGTGATGTCACGTTATATTTTTGTTTCAGCGGAGAAATTCCTGGAAAGTGTCGAGCTAAACCGAAACTACGCTGTTCTCCTCCTTCGGCTTATCGATTCCCCTTCTGCAGACCAGACAGTCCGAGTAGCAGGATCTGTCGTATTTAAGAACTTCATAAAGCGAAACTGGCCCGAAGAAAATGGCGACAGAATCCACGCAGAAGACCGCGAAACGATCAAAAAGATCATCGTGCAGTCCATGGTGACATCGCCGGCTACCATCCAGAAGCAACTTTCCGACGCTATCTATACAATCGGGAAAACGGACTTTCCTGAAAAATGGCCCGATTTGATCCCCTCGATGGTCCTCCAGTTCAACACCGGAGACTTCAATGTCATCCAAGGTGTCCTGAACACGGCGCATTCAATTTTCAAGCGATATCGCTACGAATTCAAATCCAACGCTTTATGGACGGAGATAAAATTCGTCCTTGAAAATTTCGCTCAACCTTTAACCCAACTGATGTCCGTTCTCATCAAATCGTTCCAACCAGCAGACCCGAACATCAACAACGTCGCCAAATCGTTGTTATCCGTCAACAAAATTTTCTACTCTCTAAACTTCCAAGATTTGCCCGAATTCTTCGAAGACAACATGAACGTCTGGATGGAGTCGTTCTCCGCTCTTTTATCTACGCAGAATCCCGCTTTGGAAGGCGATGACGAACCCGGTTTGCTGGAAATGCTCAAAACTCAAATATGCGACAACGTATCTCTTTACGCGTCCAAATATGATGAAGAGTTTGGACCCTTTTTGCCCAATTTTGTCACCCAAATTTGGACGTTGCTTGTGACCACGACTACGCAAGTTAAAAATGATATAGTAAGTAGCCATTTGTATTTCCAGCAGTATAAATATTGATAAGAAATGTCCAAAATTGTGGAAGTTACGGCCTTCTAAACGTTTATCAAATCGCAACTTGCATCGACCAACTTAAAGTCCATTTTTGAGGGCTAAGGAAGGGTCTGAGCTATTTTACCCATAAAATATAACTTGTAGCCCTTTAAAAGAGCTTTCCAATGGTATAAATATCGATAAAATCGGTCAAAAATTGTGGAAGATACAGACGTTTTAAGGTTCTTTCATGAAATCGTGACTTGCATCGACCAACTTGAAGTCCGTTTTTGAGGGCTAAGGATGAATCTGAGCGATTTTATACACAAAATATGACTTGTAGCTCCTTAAAAGAGCTTTCCAACGGTATAAATAGCGATAAAATCCGTCAAAAATTGGGGAAGTTACGGCGTTTAAAGGTTCAGCCATGAAGTCGTGACTTGCATCGACCAACTTAAAGTCCATTTTTGAGGGCTAAGGAAGGGTCTGAGCTATTTGACCCATAAAATATAACTTGTAGCCCTTTAAAAGAGCTTTCCGATGGTATAAATATCGATAAAATCGGTCAAAAATTGTGGAAGATACAGACGTTTTAAGGTTCTTTCATGAAATCGTGACTTGCATCGACCAAGTCCGTTTTTGAGGGCTAAGGAAGAATCTGAGCGATTTTATACACTAAATATAACTTGTAGCCCTTAAAAGAGCTTTCCAACGGTATAAATATCGATAAAATCCGTCAAAAATTGTGGAAGTTACGGACGTTTAAAGGTTCAGCCATGAAGTCGTGACTTGCATCGACCAACTTAAAGTCCATTTTTGAGGGCTAAGGAAGGGTCTGAGCTATTTTACCCATAAAATATAACTTGTAGCCCTTTAAAAGAGCTTTCCAATGGTATAAATATCGATAAAATCGGTCAAAAATTGTGGAAGATAGAGACGTTTAAAGGTTCTTTCATGAAATCGTGACTTGCATCGACACTAAAGTCCGTTTTTGAGGGCTAAGGAAGAATCTGAGCGATTTTATACACTAAATATAACTTGTAGCCCTTTAAAAGAGCTTTCCAACGGTATAAATATCGATAAAATCGGTCAAAAATTGTGGAAGATACAGACGTTTAAATGTTAACCTTTTCTTTTTAGTTGGTCAGCAAAGCTTTGAAGTTCCTGTCAACCGTCGCGGATCGCGAGCGATACAAAGAACTCTTCCAAGACGCATCTTTGCTCAGCGACATCCTCACCAAAGTCTGCATTCCGAATCTCCAATTTCGAACTGAAGACATGGAACTTTTCGAGGACAACCCTGACGAATACATCAGGAGGGAAATGGAAGGTTTGGATTCTGAAACAAGACGTCGTAGCGCATGCGATCTCGTAAAAGTCCTCGTAGACCATTTTCAAGAAAGAGTCACCGATGTTTTGCTTCAATTTGTCCAATCCGCATTGTCCGAATATCGATCTGACCCAAATCGCTGGATGCAGCTCGATTTGGCTCTTTATATCGTCACTTGCCTCTCAGATAAAGGATCCACAGCCCGGCATGGAGTCACCAAAACAAACAATCCACTTTTAATACCAAACTTTGCATCCACCAATGTCCTCCCTGAGCTTCAAAAAGATGGTAAAACACATCATAAACGACCAATTCATCATCTTTTTGCAGTCAACGTCAATCCTGTGATCAAAGCCGGATGTTTGATGCATATCATCAAGTTTAGAAGCGTCCTCCCCCCTGAGATGATTCTTTCGACCGTTCCCAACATCGTGAAGCATCTTTCTGCCGAAAGCGTTGTTGTCCATTCATTCGCAGCATGCGCAGTCGAAAAACTGCTTATCGTCAGACACAACAATGAGCTAATGTAAGTTTTCCAATTTTTGAAGGCTAAGGAAGGGTCTGAGCAATTTTATACATAAAATATAACTTGTAGCCCTTTAAAAGAGCTTTCCAACGGTATAAATAGCAATAAAATCGGTCAAAAATTGTGGAAGATACGGAAGTTTGAAGGTTTTTTATGATATTGTGACTCGCATAGACCAGCGATGAACTTTAAATCCGTTTTTGAGGGCTTAGGAAGAGTCTGAGCGTTTTTATGCTCTAAGCGACTTTTGTAGCCCTAAAAAAGAGCTTTCTAACGGTACCAATATTGCTAAAATCCGTCAAAGATTAAGGGAGTTAAGGACGGTTAAAGGTTCATTCATGACATGGAAGCTATACGATACACTGCGCTATACACTATACTACACACTATACTAAGGAAGGTTCTGAGCAATTTTGCACATAAAATATAACTTGTAGCCCTTTAAAAGAGCTTTCCAATGGTATAAATAGCGATAAAATCGGTCAAAAATTGTGGAAGATACAGACGTTTTAAGGTTCTTTCATGAAATCGTGACTTGCATAGACCAACTTGAAGTCCGTTTTTGAGGGCTAAGGATGAATCTGAGTGATTTTATACACTAAATATGACTTGTAGCTCCTTAAAAGAGCTTTCCAACGGTATAAATAGCGATAAAATCGGTCAAAAATTGTGGAAGTTACGGGCGTTTAAAGGTTCAGCAATGTACTCGTGACTTGCATCGACCAACTTAAAGTCCATTTTTGAGGGCTAAGGAAGGGTCTGAGCGATTTTATACATGAAATATAACTTGTAGCCCTCAAAAAGAGCTTTCCAACGATATAAATATTAATAAAATCGGTCAAAAATTGTGGAAGTTACGGACGTTTAAAGGTTCAGCAATGTACTCGTGACTTGCATCGACCAACTTAAAGTCCATTTTTGAGGGCTAAGGAAGAATCTGAGCTATTTTACCCATAAAATATAACTTGTAGCCCTTTAAAAGAGCTTTCCAATGGTATAAATATCAATAAAATCGCTCAAAAATTGTGGAAATAACGTTCATTTAAAGGTTCTGTACGAAATTTCATTTTCTTTTCAGTCTTTCACGTCAAGTTTTGTCGCCGATCGCCAACGATGTACTCAAAGGGCTATTCGCCGTACTCGCCAAACCGCAATCCAACGAAAACGAATACGTGATGAAAGGTAACATCATTCTTTCCATTTATAAGTTATAACCTTCCTTTCAGCAATTATGCGAACATTTTCAACTCTGCAAGACTCTCTCGTCCCATTTTTGACGGACCTACTTCCAATTTTGACAGAAAAGTTAAGAATCGTCGCCAAAAACCCGAAGAAGCCGCAATTCAACCATTTCCTGTTCGAAACTTTGTCTATCTCCATCAGGGTTGTCTGCCAGCAAAATCCGGATGCGGTCGCAGTTTTCGAAGAAGCTCTTTTTCCAATTTTCGAAATCATTCTTCGCGATGACATTCAAGAATTCGTCCCTTATATCATGCAAATATTATCGATGATGCTGGAAATCCATGGGGACATCCCTTCTGCATATTTGGCCCTTTATGGATGCCTTTTGGCTCCAGCCCTTTGGGAGCGACCTGGCAATGTCAAAGGGCTCGTCCGCCTCCTCCGTAGCTACATCCGAAAAGCGACGCCAGATTTATACAAATCGCAAATTCAAATTACTGGAATTTTAGGCGTTTTTCAAAAACTTATATCAACTCGAGCGAACGACCACGAAGGCTTCCATTTGCTCCAATGTCTCTTCACTTATTGCCCAAGGTAACTTAAATTGCGGAGGGGCCACCCTAATTGTTATTTTTAGGGACCTTGTCGAGCCTTTTATCAAACAAATATTTACGCTGATGTTCCATCGTCTTGTTTCGAGTAAAACGACTAAGTTCGTTTGCTCATTTTTGACGTTCGTGTCGTTTTTCGTCCTTCGATTTTCTAGCAATGAATTCATCGAATTGGTCGATTCGATTCAACCTCTGTAAGTATCTTTTTTTACCCTCGACCTCCCCCAACGCATCCAAACCTTCAATGAAAAGTCTGTTTTTGAGGGCTAAGGAAGAATCTGAGCGATTTTATACACTAAATATAACTTGTAGCCCTTAAAAAGAGCTTTCCAACGATACAAATATTAATAAAATCGGTCAAAAATTGTGGACGTTACGGACGTTTAAAGGTTCAGTCATGAAAAGTCCATTTTTGATGGCTAAGGAGGGGTCGGAGCGATTTTTTACACAAAATATAACTTGTAGCCCTTAAAAAGAGCTTTCCAACGATACAAATATTAATAAAATCGGTCAAAAATTGTGGACGTTACGGACGTTTAAAGGTTCAGTCATGAAAAGTCCATTTTTGATGGCTAAGGAGGGGTCGGAGCGATTTTTTACACAAAATATAACTTGTAGCCCTTTAAAAGAGCTTTCCAACGATATAAATATTAATAAAATCGGTCAAAAATCGTGGAAGATACAGACGTTTAAAGGTTTTTTCATGAAATCGTGATTTGCATCGACCAACCTAAAGTCCTTTGTCGAGGGATAAGGAAGGGCCTGAGCGATTTTATACACAAAATATAACTTGTAGCTCTTAAAAAGGGCTTTCCAACGATATACATATTAATAAAATCGGTCTAAAATTGATGAAGATACAGAGGTTTAAAGGTTCTTTCTTGAAATCGTGATTTGCATCGACCTACTTAAAGTCCGTTTTTGTGGGATAAGGAAGTGTCTAAGCGATTTTATACATAAAATATAACTTGTAGCCCTTCAAAAGAGCTTTCCAACGATATAAATATTAATAAAATCGGTCAAAAATTGTGGAAGTTACGGGCGTTTAAAGGTTCAGTCATGAAGTCATGACTTGCATAGACCAACTAAAAGTCCATTTTTGAGGGCCAAGGAGGGATATGAGCGATTTTATGCGCTAAGCAACTTTTGTAGCCCTAAAAAAGAGCTTTCTAACGGTATTAATGTTAATAAAATCGGTCAAAAATTGTGGAAGATAAAAACGTTTAAACCTCCCGACATTTCCAACCTTATCTTCTCTCAACACCCTTTTTCACCCCCCAACAATTCCCAATTTGGGTAAAAAATACAAACTTTTTTTTTAGTATGTTTGGAATGATAGTTGAAAAGCTTTTTGTGCCGTACGCACAGAAAATCGACGGCCGAGGCGAACGAAGAACTTCGGCGCTCGGAATCGGGAAAATACTCGTCGAAAGCAAATCCCTCCGAGAAGGCAACTATTCCCAATTCTGGCCTCAACTTCTCAAAGTCTTAACCGACCTCATGGAAAACCCGGTCGACGAAACCATCGCCAACGACGACCATTACGTCGACGTCGAAGATTATCAAGGATACGACGCCGCACACAACGAGCTCCTTTTTATCAACAAAGCCCAGGAAGATCCTCTAAAAGGTAAAATCCATCAAAATTGATTCTCCAACATTAATATTTTTTCCAGGAATGGTCGATCCCAACATCTATGCCCCGCTCGCCTCATCTTTAACACCCCAACAAGCCGAATTGTTAAAAACATGCTTTAATCATTCCTAATACATAAAAAATTGTTCTTTTGTTTTCTAAACATCTCATTTGTATATATTTTTGTGTCTTTAATAAAGAAAAAACAATATAAAATATCTTGACAAATTGTGGAGGGGGCGCCTATGTTGGTAACACTGATCAATTTTACTTATAACAGTTTTTGAGGTTATATTTTTTTCTGGTATCAAAAGAAAGATTATTTTCTAATAATTTAAGTTTGTCGAAATGGCTTCTCCTTTGCCTACTCGACTTTTAAGCCATAAACAAAAAGTGTGCAGCCTTTATAAAAGGGCGTTGAGGAACCTCGAATCCTACTATAGCAATGACAGGTAAGCTGGTTCCTTATTAGTTATTACCCAACGGTTTACTTTTTCTACTCAGTTCATGAATTTATAATGAATTGCCATGGCAATATGGTGAGATTACCAATATCTAGGAATGTGGTAGCGACTGGGAATTAGTAGACGTCGGATTAGCGCGGGTACGAATTAATGGATGTCGGATTACCGGGGCTGCGAATTAAAGGATGTCGGATTACCGGGACTGGAATTAGTGGATGTCGGATTACCGGGACTGGAATTAGTGGATGTCGGATTACCGGGACTGCGAAATAACGGATGGTGGATTACCGGGGCTGCGAAATAGGGGATTTCGGATTACCGGGTCTGCGAAATAGGGGATTTCGGATTACCGGGGCTGCGAAATAGGGGATGTCGGATTACCGGGGCTGCGAAATAGGGGATGTCGGATTACCGGGACTGCGAACTAGCGGATTTCGGATTACCGGGGCTGCGAAATAGGGGATTTCGGATTACCGGGACTACGAAATACGGGATTTCAGATTACCGGGACTGCGAATTAGTGGATGTCGGATTACCGGGACTGCGAATTAGTGGATGTCGGATTACCGGGACTGCGAATTAGTGGATGTCGGATTACCGGGACTGCGAATTAACGGATGGTGGATTACCGGGGCTGCGAAATAGGTTGATGTCGGATTACCGGGACTGCGAACTTGCGGGTTTCGGATTACCGGGACTGGAATTAGTGGATTTCGGATTACCGGGGCTGCGAAATAGGGGATGTCGGATTACCGGGACTGCGAAATAGGGGATGTCGGATTACCGGGGCTGCGAAATAGGTTGATGTCGGATTACCGGGACTGCGAACTTGCGGGTTTCGGATTACCGGGACTGGAATTAGTGGATGTTGGATTACCGGGACTGCGAATTAGAGGATGTCGGATTACCGGGACTGCGAATTAGAGGATGTCGGATTACCGGGACTGCGAATTAGAGGATGTCGGATTACCGGGACTGGCATCAGTGGATGTCGGATTACCGGGACTGCGAATTAGCGGGTGTCGGATTACTCGGACTGCGAACTAGCTGGTTTCGGATTACCGGGACTACGAATTAGCGGATTTCGGATTACCGGGACTACGGAATACCGGGACTGCGAATTAGTGGATGTCGGATTACCGGGACTGCGAATTAGTGGATGTCGGATTACCGGGACTGCGAATTAGTAGATGTCGGATTACCGGAGGTGCGAATTAGTAGATGTCGGATTACCGGCACTGCGAATTAGTGGGTGTCGGATTAACGGGACTGCGAATTAACGGATGTCGGATTACCGGGAGTTCGAAGTAATGTCGGATGTTTTCGGATTACTTGGGGTATGATTAAGTGTATGTTTGATTACCGTGAGCGAATTAGACGATCTCGGTTTAACGAGGGTGCGATTTAGCGGGTATATGATGAACTAAGTCTCAAAATTCAAAGCAATAAGAACCAAATGTGCCGAAAAGAGAGGTTGGCGGCGTATTGGCCGGCATATTTGCAGGGCGGAACACTCCCGCGTTCCTCAACCGTGGGGATTTGAATGTCACTGGTCACACGAACATCCTTTGATAGCACCCAGAAGGCTTCTGGATTTGAACGTCCTTAGGTTTGCTGTATTCGCCCTATAATTTCGTCACATCCTACCCCGGAAAGTGCGACGTGTTGGGCAAAATTTGAGTGGTTCTTGTTTCAGAATAAGGATGCGCTACGAGATGGTTCTGATGAGGGACCGTTTTGACCAAAACGGCAAAATCCGCGACCCCGCCCGCCTCGCCAAAATGGTCACCGATGGCGAAGAAGAGCTCTTCACTCACCAGCACTGGCAGCCGAAAAAATGCAAGTTCCACCCAACCACGTGGCTCCTTATTGACTGAAGCCTCTTTTCTTTCCAGGGCCGAACACCATCGGAGGCAACGCCTACGGACGTGAGCCCCACATCCCGGATTGGGTCCTCGACTACTGGCATCCCCTCGAGAAGGCCCAGTATCCCGAATATTTCGCACGACGCGAAAAGAGGAAAGAAGAATTCATCAAATTGTGGGATAAGGAATTCTCCAAAAATTAAATATTTGCTGTAGATTGTTTAAATAAAATATAGTTGTTACATAAAGGAATTAAATTAATTTAAAATAAACAAATTAACGGATTTCGGATTATCGGGGGGTTCGAATTCGTGGATATGTCGGATTACCGGGACCGCGAATTAATGGATGTCGGATTACCGGGGTTCCGAATTTACGGATGTCGGATTATTACCGGGGCAAGGAGTTAATGGGCATCCGATTACCGGGGCTATGGATCAATGAATGTCGGATTAACCGGGACAGCAAATTAATGGATGTCGGATTACCGGGGTTCCGAATTAACAGATGTCGAATATCGTTGGTTGTTCGAATTCATGGATGTCGGATTACCGGGGGTGCGAATTAATGGGCGATGGATTACCGGGGCTACGATTTAATGGATATCGGATTACCGGGGCAAGGAGTTAATGGGTGTCGGATTACCGGGGGTACGAACTAGAGTATGTCGGATTACCGGGGGTGCGAATTAATGGGCGATGGATTACCGGGGCTACGATTAATGGATATCGTATTACCGGGGCAAGGAGTTAATGGGTGTCGGATTACAGGGGCAAGGAGTTAATGTGTGTCGGATTACCGGGGGTACGAACTAGTTTATGCCGGATTACCGGGGGTGCGAATTAATGGACGACGGATTACCGGGGTTGCGAATTTACGGATGTCGGATTATTACCGGGGCAAGGAGTTAATGGGTGTCGGATTACCGGGGTTTCGAATTAATGCATATATTATCCGATTACCGGGGCTATGGATCAATGAATGTCGGATTAACCGGGACACCAAATTAATGGATGTCGGTTACTGGGGTTCGAATTAACAGATGTCGAATATCGTTGGTTGTTCGAATTCATGGATGTCGGATTACCGGGGGTGCGAATTAATGGGCGATGGATTACCGGGGCTACGATTTAATGGATATCGGATTACCGGGGCAAGGAGTTAATGTGTGTCGGATTACAGGGGCAAGGAGTTAATGTGTGTCGGCATTACCGGGGGTACGAACTAGTTCAGCCGGATTACCGCGGGGTGCGAATAATGTACGACGGATTACCGGGGGCTACGATTAATGGATATCGTATTACCGGGGCAAGGAGTTAATGGGTGTCGGATTACCGGGGGTACGAACTAGAGTATGTCGGATTACCGGGGGTGCGAATTAATGGGCGATGGATTACCGGGGCTACGATTAATGGATATCGTATTACCGGGGCAAGGAGTTAATGGGTGTCGGATACAGGGGCAAGGAGTTATGTGTGTCGGATTACCGGGGGTGCGAATTAATGGACGACGGATTACCGGGCAAGGAGTTAATGGGTGTCGGATTATAGGGCAAGGAGTTAATGGTGTCGGATTATAGGGGCAAGGAGTTAATGGGTGTCGGATTACCGGGGTACGAACTAGTGTATGTCGGATTACCGGGGGTGCGAATTAATGGACGACGAAAGTACCGGGCTGCGATTTAATGGGTGTCGGATGACCGGATACATATTGACGGATTTCGGATTATCGGGGCTGCGAATTGTTACACCTAGGGTTTCTTTATAGCGCACCTCATCGTGTATTCGATGGCGTTTTTGTGGTTTTGATGGAAAACGAGATGAAATTGAGAGTTTCCCGTATGGAAATGGAGTTTTTCGGGTGTTGGAAGGTTGGAGTAGTGGCCCGTAGGGTTTAGATGGGGAAGGGCTTTCCTTTTTTCCTAGGCGGGAGTTATTGTTTACAGTAGGCGTGGAGGGTCTGAGGGGCTATCGGGGAAAAGCGCGTACAAGGGGGCTGAACGGTGGCAAGTGAAGAAGAGAGCCTGTGGGAGGAGGGGATCGAAATTCCGCGGGGGCGGTTTTCGTTGTAGAGAAACGGACGGGTGGGATGTTGAAGGGGGGTGGGAGTGGAAAAAACCGGAGGCGCCGGGCATATAACTCCCCTCCGGCCTCCGGAGGCGGCTCTTCTGGGGGGTGGGTTAGAGAGGCTCACTAATGACGAGGGTTGGGGGCTGACGGGAGAGTCGGGGCTTGGAGGGCGGTAGAGAGCCGGGATGGGCTGAGGGGGTGGGAGGTCACCCACGGCCCTACCGACACAGCTACCCGCCTACGGTAAGTCCACGCAATCCCGACTCGTTCTATCATCATAGCAAGTATCACTTTTATCCAGGAAACCCTAAAAACCGACCTCAAATCCTCACCGCTCCAGGTCCAGGCTGGCCATGGAAGCGAACCTTGTGCCAAACAAAGAGAAAATAACGGGCGATTCACAGTTTTCCGTTCATGAATGTCTTCTGCGGATAGAGCTTCCTCGATGTACCGCCAGAGTGCTCATACCCCCGACGCTGAAGTTGACGGAATTAATGAATGTCCGTACAAATTAATGGTCAATGGATGTCAGACTACCGGAGGTACGAATTAACGGATGTCGGATTACCGGGGGTGAGAGACAACGGATGTCGGATTACCGGGGGTGAGAGACAACGGATGTCGGATTACCGGGGTTGGGAATTAACGGTTGTCGGATTACCGGGGTTGGGAATTAACGGAATTCGGATTACCTGTGTTGGGAATTAACGGTCGTCGGATTACCGGGGTTGGGAATTAACGGTTGCCGGATTACCGGAGGATCGAATTAACGGGGTTGGGAATTAACGGTCGTCGGAATACCGGAGGATCGAATTAACGGGATTGGAAATTAACGGTTGTCGGATTACCGGGAAATCGAATTAACGGTTGTCGGATAACCGGAGGATCGAATTAACGGTTGTCGGATTACCGGGAGATCGAATTAACGGTTGTCGGATAACTGGAGGATCGAATTAACGGATGTCGGATTACCGGAGGATCGAATTAACGGATGTCGGATTACCGGATGATCGAATTAACGGATGTCGTCGGATTACCGGGGGAGTTACGAATTGATGAATGTCGGATTACCGGAGGATCGAATTACCGGGGTTGGGAATTAACGGTTGTCGGATTACCGGGGGATCGAATTAACGGATGTCGGATTACCGGATGATCGAATTAACGGATGTCGTCGGATTACCGGGGGAGATCGAATTGATGAATTGTCGGATACCGGAGGATCGAATTAACGGATGTCGCATTATCGGGGTTTGGGAATTAACGGTTGTCGGATTACCGGGGGATCGAATTAACGGATGTCGGATTACCGGGTGATCGAATTAACGGTTGTCGGATTACCGGAGGATCGAATTAACGGACGTCGGATTACCGGAGGATCGAATTAACGGATGTCGTCGGATTACCGGGGGGGTTACGAATTAATGAATGTCGGATTACCGGAAGATCGAATTACCGGGGTTGGGAATTAACGGTTGTCGGATTAGCGGAGGTTACGAATTAACGAATGTCGGATTACCGTGTAGCAACGGGTTGTGTGATTTTCAGAGAAAAGGCTTTGATGGACGTTTCAGGGAAGTAGCGACGCGACGTCATTCGTCTTGTATGTTTCCTGGGATAGAACTTCCCCAATGTACCGCCAGAGTACTTGCCTTTACCCCCGACCCTGAAGATTTGATGAAGTCTTCCCTCCTGAGTTCATAATTGAAAACCTCATTTCTTTGTCGCCTCGTAGCTCAGAAACGTTTGGTCCTAAAAAAAATTTATTTACTTCTAAATTGTAGGAAATTTAAAAATCTTTAATTTTGTACTTCAAACTTTTTCTCCTACGATCTATGGTTTTCGAGATATTGACGAAAAACCGAAAAAAATTTGTTAATCAGGGGGACCAACCCCTCACATTTCCGTAGAGAACCTTTTTTTCCGCCCCCACCATAGGTAATTTAATTCTCTACAACTTTTAAGAAATAAACTTTTTGATTTGATGAACTCTTCCCTCCTTCAGAGGTCAAAATTGAAAACCCCATCTTTGTCGCCTCGTAGCTCAGAAACGTTTGGTCCTACAAAAAATTTATTTACTTCAAAATTGTAGCAAATTTAAAAATCTTTAATTTTGTCCTTAAAACTTTTTCACGTACAACCTACGGTTTTCGAGATATTGGCGAAAAACCGAAAAGATTTGCCTTTTTTTTGGGTTAATCAGGGGGACAAACCCCTAACATTCGCGTAGAGAACCTTTTTTTTCCGCCTCCAGGCGTAGATTAAACGGCGCCGATGAAATTAAGGAGGTTGCGCATGCGCAGACATGTTTAGAGCACACGAAAGGGGTAAAGATTGCGTGGACTTACCGTAGTGGGAGCTCCCACCCTTAGAACGGCACGCGTCTACAGGCTACCCTCAACCAGTCGCTTCGCAGACCCCAACTAGACTCCATACCCCCTACGTCATCACAGGTACGTACTTCTCAGCGAACCCATCTTTAATTAAACGTACCTTACGTCATAGAAATTTTTTTTTTTTTAAATTCTCAATTTTTTTTTCAAATTTTCTAAAACCAAATTTTGAATTTTTTTTTTGAGAATTTCAAAAAGTTTTTTTTTGTTTTAATTATTCACAGGACATTTTTTTCCCCTAAAATAAGCTCAAATAATTCGAAAACGGTTCAAATTTGGGGGTCGTGCTAATTTTGAACCATTTTGCAACAAGAAGAACCTCTTTTGGGCAGATTTTAATAGTTTTTTGCATAAAAAGACCCTTTTTGGACAATTTGAACCGTTTTTGAATCTTTTTGGATAGAAAGATCATTTTTAGGCAAATTTTTCTATATTTTTGATTATAAAGGATTCTTTTTGGCCGATTTTTGCCTTTTTCGACATCGAAAGACCCTTTTTGTGATAAAGACCCTTTTTAGGCAGATTTGAACCTTTTTCGATAAGAAAAGACCCTTTTTTAGGAAGATTTGAACCGTTTTCGATATGAAAAGATCCTTTTTAGGCAGATTTTTTATATTTTTGGATTAGAAAGGATTCTTTTTGGGCCGATTTTTACCTTTTTCGACATCGAAAGACCCTTTTTAGGAAGATTTGAAACATTTTGCAATAAGAAAAGACCCTTTTTTATGCAAATTTGAACCGTTTTCGATATGAAAAGACCCCTTTTAGGCAGATTTGAACCTTTTTGGATATAAGATCCTTTTTAGGCAGATTTTTACCTTTTTCGACATCGAAAGACCCTTTTTAGGCAGATTTGAAACGTTTTCGATATGAAAAGACCCCTTTTAGGCAGATTTGAATCTTTATGGATAAGAAAAGATCCTTTTTAGGCAAATTTTCTATATTTTTGGATAAGAAAGGATTCTTTGTATGCAGATTTTTACCTTTTTTAGGCAAATTTGAACCGTTTTTGATGAGAAAAGACCCTTTTTAGTCAGAATTGAATCTTTTTGGATAAGAAAAGATCCTTTTTAGGCAGATTTTTTATATTTTTGGATAATAAAGGATTCTTTTTAGCCCGATTTTTACATTTTTTGACATGGAACCCTTTTTTTGCTAGAAAAAGACCCATTTTAGGCAGATTTTAATAGTTTTTTTTAGTAATAGAAGATCCTTTTTTAGGCAGAGTTAAACCATTTTCGATGAGAAAATACCGATTTAAGTTGATATTAACCTTTTTCGACATGGAACCTATTTTTATAGAAAAAGATCCATTTGTAGGTAGATTTTAACCGTTTTCGATCACAAAAGACCCTTTTTGGGCAATTTACAACATTTTTTGATTAAATAAAGACCCATTTTACTCAGTTCTGTATGTTTTCCGACATAAAATGACCCATTTTTGCAAGGAAAAGGCCCTTTTCTGGTAGATTTAAATCGTTTTCGATAAGAAAAGAGCCCTCAGCCCTTCTTTACTTAGATTTTTACCTTTTTTGACATAAAAAGACCCTTTTTTAAGGCAGATTTGGATCGTTTTCGGAAAGAAAGAACCTCTTTTCGTTTTTTAGGCTCTTTTTCGATAAGAAAAGACCCTTCTTTACTCAGATTTTTACCTTTTTCGACATATGAAGACCCTTTTTAGGCAGATTTGAACCAATTTGCTATGAGAAAAGCCCGTTTTTTAAGCAAATTTGAACCGTTTTTGATAAGAAAAGACCCTTTTTGGCAGATTTGAACTTTTTCCGATAAGAAAAGGCCCTTTTTTAGGCAGATTTAAACCTTTTTGGATAAAAAAAAAAAGATCCTTTTTAGGCAGATTTGAACCTTTTTGGATAAAAAAAAGATCCTTTTTAGGCAGATTTGAACCTTTTTGGATAACAAAAGATCCTTTTTAGGTAAATTTGAACCTTTTTGGATAAGAAAAGATCCTTTTTAGGCAGATTTGAACCTTTTTGGATTAAAAAAAAAAGATCTTTTTCGACATCGAAAGACCCTTTTTAGGCAGATTTGAACCGTTATTGATTAGAAAAGACCCTTTTTAGCAGATTTGAACTTTTTCCGATATAAAACTCCCTTTTTTAGGCAGATTTGAACCTTTTTGTATAAAAAAAGATCCTTTTTAGGCAGATTTGAAACATTTTGCAATAAGAAAAGACCCTTTTTTATGCAAATTTGAACAGTTTTCGATATGAAAAGACCCTTTTTAGGCAGATTTGAACCTTTTTGGATAAGAAAAGATCCTTTTTAGGCAAATTTTCTATATTTTTGGATAATTTTTGTATTCAGATTTCTACCTTTTTTAGGCAGATTTGAAACATTTTGTATATAAAAAGACGCTTTTTTGGGCAAATTTGAACCTTTTTCGATAAGAAAAGACCCTTCTTTACTCAGATTTTTACCTTTTTTGACATATAAAGACCCATTTTTGCGAGAAAAAGACCTTTATTTAACGAAAGAATTGAATTTTTTAGGTGTGAATCGGGATGCTAGGGGATGACTGCTAGAGGCTCTCAGACTCAGCCTCCTGACTCTAGCACTCCCCAGGTAAAAGGACCGAACCGAAGAGTAAGTGGAAGCCCCAAAAAAGGAGCCAACTCATCCTCATTTTCAGGCGAATAAACCACTGATGGAGAAAAGGAGGAGGGCCCGCATCAATCAGTCACTTGCCGTCTTGAAAAGTCTCATTTGGATTCCGCCAAACTGAGAAGTAAGTCCGTATTCGCCCGCTATTGCGGTCGGTCCGATGGAGCCTAGCTTAGAGACCTATATTCGTGATCGGGGCGTTCTGGGAATCACGAAAGTATAGGGCTTGCCAACATAAATAAGCTATACTATATGCCATACCACGTGCCATACCATATGCAGTGCCATATGCTATGCCATACCCTATGCTATGCCATATGCTATTCGATATGACAATGCCGTATGATATGCCATATGCTATGCCATATTCTATGCCCTACGCAATGCTATGCCATACGCACCGCTATGATCTGCCATATGCTATGCCATGCCCTACGCCATGCCATTCGCTATGCTATGCCATACGCTATGCCATTCCATGACATACGTTATGCCATGCCCTATGCTATGCTATTCGATATGACAATGCCGTATGCTATGCCGTATGATATGCCATATGCCATGCCATATTCTATGCCCTACGCCATGCTATGCCATACTCAATGCTATGATCTGCTATATGCTATGCCCTACGCCATGCCATGTCCTACGCCACGCTATGCCATGCCATACGCTATGCCATGCCATACGCTATGCCATGCCATACGCTATGCCATGCCATACGCTATGCCATACGCTATGCCATACGCTATGCCATACCATACACTATGCCATACCATACACTATGCCATACCATACACTATGCCATACCATACACTATGCCATACCATACGCAATGCAATACGCTATGCAATACCATACGCTATGCCATGCCCTACGCCATGCCATGCCATACGCAATGCTATGATCTGCCATATGTTATGCCCTACGCCATGCTATGCCCTACGCCATTCTATGCCATGCCATATGCTATGCCATGCTCTCCCATACGCCATGCCATACGCTATGCTATACCATATGCTATGATCTGCCATATATTATGCCCTACGCCATGCTATGCCATTCGCTATGCCATACGCTATGCCATATGCTATGCCATATGCCATGCCTTATGCTGTAACATGTACTATCCCATGTACTATTTACTATACTACTATATACCATATAAATGTTTATTTGATTTTAGAACACGAAGCACTCGAAATTGGAAAAGGCGGACATTCTCGAATTGACTGTTCGGCATCTTCAGAGGCAAAAGGCGTTAAATTCGAGCTCAGTTGATAAATACAGGGCGGGATTTATTGAATGCGCACGTGAGGTAGTTGATGGGTTTTTCCGCTTTGGCGCTACTGTACGTGATTTAGGTTTCTAGGTTTTTGGAGAGTCCGGAAGTCGGTTGTGGGAAGCCGCTGATTGAAATTGCTGTGAGGCAACGTTTGAGCCGCCATTTGGAGTCTTGCGCGGCTGAAATCGCTCTCGATTTCGCTTCTAGTTCGGTTGAGCCGCTTAAACCTATCGATTCTGAGACGGAAAGGAGGTTGAGGCAGCTGGAAGAGCTTCTGGTCAACGAAGAAGGCGAAGAAGAAGACTCGGCGACAGGCGACAGGCCGGATTCGTCCACAAATACGCCCGGCGACGAGAACAATAACGCCAACGGACCCATGAACGACCCGAAAAAGTTCGCCAAAAAGCCGAGGCCGAAACTCGCCGATTCTTCCACTTCCGCTTCCACGAGTACGAACCCCGTCTCGCTCCTTCAGGTAAGAATGGCAACTCATCCGGCCCGGGAGGACCAACAATTTTTATTGAAAATCTACTTAATTTTGACCTGCGACGAAAAAAGCATCGAACCAAACCCCTTTTAATTTAAGCGAGGAATCCATTGGGATTGATAATTTTGGATTCGACTTACAGGGTGCTCCAGAACGACCCCAACTTTGTTTTTTTAAATACGAACCCTATGTTTTGACGCTTGAGATCGATTCAACGCTTGATTTACAGTAATTTTTACTAAAAACGTTTTTTTGATAGGACCAAACGTTTAGGGGTTAAGGGCCACTTAACATGATAAGCAAGTCATAACTCCAGAACGTTTGGTCCTATCGAAAAAACGTTTTAATTAAAACTTACTGGAAATCGAGCGTAAAATCAAATTTCATCGTCGAAACATATGATTTATTTAAAATAACGAAGTTAGAGTCGTTCTGAAGCACCCTGTATGTCGGATCTAAAATTTATTGATACCAATAGATTCCTCGCTTAAAATTAAAGGGTGTTTACTTCGATACTTTTTTTCGTTAGGTCAAAATTTAAGCAGATAATCGGTTATTACCTGGCAATAACCTGTAAATAACCTTTTCAGGTGATACCTTCCCGACTTCCGGACGGACAAGTCGTCTTCCTACTCCCGAGCCATTACGTTCAGATTTCCAAAGAGGAGGAAAAAGAAAAAAACCAGCAGGAAATGCCAATCGATTTCAGTGTCAAAAAAAGCGAAGACATCAAAGAAGAAGAGGAAGTCTGGCGCCCCTGGTGAAAGAATACATCAACTATTCGGCCGACCTCCATAGCCCACGTGTTTATCGATGTTTCCAGTTTCATTTTCACGGCCATTACCACAAAAAACTTAAAAATTTGCTCGATGTACGCACTTTAGGCCTCTAAACAGACAACGAAGTTTTAAAAAAACTCTGTAGAATGCGTCTCATTCCTATAAAACAATTTTTCTACTCTTAATTACGTTTTATCAATTTTATCATAGGATGGGGACAAAAATGACTGAAAAGTTGGTACTCCTGTGAGACAAACTATCCACCAGGGGTACCAACCTGAGAATGCGTCACAGCATAAGCCAACCTCCCTCCTTTTCAGTCTTTTTAGATCCCCCTTAAACCTTGTGTACCTATTGTTTTCTCATTTAATTTTTTTTATGTAAAAATTTTATTGATGTCAAAAAAATGTTATAATAATGTTAAATAAAAGGAATTTTAATATTTGGCCCCACCTCCTGGATAAGCTGGATTCTCAGAAATTAGGTTGGCACAACTGGCGATGACGTAATGGCAAGCTTGTTGTTATGGTTACGAAGTTTATCAGATACGACGCTAGAGTTCAGCATTACCGTTCATCCCCAAATTTGCTAGAAAAAGACCCTTTTTAAGCATATTTGTACCTTTTTCGATATAGAATGATCCATTTTTGCTAGAAAAATATCCTATTTTGGGTAGTTAATTCATAGCCGTTTCCATGACAACATCTTACTTGTTGCTATGGTTACGAAGTTCATCAGATACGACGCTAGAGTTCAGCATTACCGTTCTTCCCTAAATTTCATAGAAAAAGACCCTTTTTGTACCACTTTTGATATAGAATGATCCATTTTTGTTAGAAAAATATCCTATTTTGGTTAGTTAATACATAGCCGTTTCCATGACAACGTCTTACTAGCTTGTTGCTATAGTTAGGTTCAACAGACGCAGAGTTCAGCGCTGGAGTTTGCTGGCTTTTCTTGGTTTCCTTATCCCCATATGGACATTTTAGTGTCATTGTTAGACCATGTGATGTAATGTTGAAGAAAAATTAGTTGAGATGATTTATTTCTTTTTGTTTCCCGTGTTATTAAGCGTTGTGTGAGGTGCGTGGAGACGGTGTGGAGCTGCTACGAGTGCTGTGCAAGGCGAGGGGGGCTCCGTGGGCGTGATTTCGCTTCGGTGGGCGCCTGGAAGGAAATTCCCTATTTGGCCTATTGGAGACGAAAGTCGAATATTCTGCTTGGGCGTTTTGATCAACAGTGACGACTCTTGACTTTGGCCTCGTGCACGTATAAAGACGACAAGAGCAGCCGAAACCCTTCGTCGATCAAAATCGAGTGCAGACGAGCATCGGCAAGAAAGGTGGCGAGACGGAAGAAGAACGCCCAAGAGGTCATCATTCATCCGAAGTGCGCTGGAGAAACGGGAAAGCTATTGGGGAAAAATTGCGATTTCGCTGTTGATCAAGGAACTCAAGTCCGTTCTCGTCGGTCACCACTGCGCCCTTCATTGGGACATATTATGAGAACATCGGAGCGGCGAGATACATCGTCGTGAAGGCTCTGCGATGACCACATAGAATGCGCATGCGTAGGTAAAGATGGCCGTTTTTTATCCTAAGTTTCCAAGTAAAATAAACGGTTTTTGAGTGACAAAAAAAACAATTTATATATTATATATATATATAATATATATATATATATATAGATATATATATATTATATATATTAATATATATATATATATATATAAATATATAATATATATATATATATCATATATATATAGATATAGTATATATATATAGTATATATATATATATATATTAATATATATGTATTTCTCATATATTTATGAGAAAAACTAAAGATGGGCAGTTAAGGCTTGAAAACCCGATCGATTTTGGACGACTGTAAATTTCCCCCACGGGTTTTCACTAAATAACCGGTTTTACTTTTTCAATAAATAACCGGTTTGTTACTGTTTTCACTAAAAAACGGTTTTGACTGTTTTCACTAAAGGACGCCTTTTTACTGTTTTCACTTAAATATTAACAGGTTTTAAGTGTTTTTCACAAAATAAACCAGGTTTTCCATTCTATTAACTTAAACGTTTTCCGTATTCCGTTATTACCGTTTATTCCGGTTTATACAAAATAACCGGTTTTTCAGTTTTAACTAAATTACCGGTTTTTCGCGGTACAAAACGGTTACTCAGTAAATAAAGCTTTTTCAGTTTTTTCAAACACGTTATTTAAATTACAATACAGGTTTTTCCGGTTTTTTCATTAAAATAACCAGTTTTTCGTCTTTACATTAAATAAACCGGTTTTTCGTTGTTTTTCCCATTAAACAACCCTGTTTTTCCAGCTGTTTTAAACTAAATATTAGGTTTGTAAGTTCAAGTACCGGTGTTCTTTAAGTCACTAAAATGACCGGTTTTTTTAAAGTACTAAATAACCGGTTAGGTACTAAATAATCGGTTTTAGTACTAAATGACCGGTTTTCAGTTTTAATACTAATAACCGGGTTGAAGTACTAAATAACAGGTTTTTGAGTACTAAAAACCGAGGTTTTTAAGTACTAAATAATCGGTCTCATGGTAACTTAAAACCGGTTTTAGGTAATAATTACCGGTTTTTTAAGGTACTAAATAACAGATTTAATTAAGTATACTAAATTAACAGGTTTTCAATGACTAAATACCCAGGTTTTTTAAGTACTAAAAAACCGGTTTTACAGTTTATGGTTAGGGATGGTTTCCTGGTGGGACCTGTGTCCACTGTAAACACCGCGTGTTTTCCCACTCAATTAAACGGTTACCACTTAAATAATGGTCTTAAACACTAAATAACCGGTTTTTCATTTATAACTGGTTTCAGGACTAAATTATCGGTTTACCACAAATAACTGGTTTTCCACCTAAACAACCGGTTTCTTCTATAATGCAGTTTTTCACTAAATAGTCGGGTTTTAAATTATATTCATCCGGTTTCTGTTCTTTTCATAAAATAGGAAGGCAGAAAAAGATTTGGAATGGACTCCCAAAAACCACCTTCCCCCTCTAATCCCCCAGCCGCCCACCACCCCCTCTACCCTTCCCCTTCACCAATCGTGACTTCCCCCTCCCGCAAACCCACACCCACACCCCCTCTACTCCCCCCCACACCTATCTTACTTCCCCTTCCACCCTCCCCCATCCACCCCCACCTCCCCTCCCACAGCCACCCCCATTTCCGCTCTTTCCCTTCCCTCCCCGCTCCCTCTATACTCTGCCACACCGTCCTCCCTCTACACGTCCACCAGTCACCTCCACCTTCCCCTACCTTCCCACCTCTATCCCCAGAACACCTCAAACCTCACCCTACCCCCCTCCCCACTATACACGTAGCCATCCCCTCTAACCTTCCATCTCCTCTATCTCCCCCAACCCACCACCACCAATCCACTCTATCCCCCCACCTCCTACACATCACAACATTCAACATACAATTCAGTTTCTTCAATAACCGAGAAAAACCTAATTGGATCATTTTCAAGGTGTAAAAGTTTTGGAAGGCACACAGTCTGGAAAGAAAAAGATTGGATAATGGACTCCCAAACAACGATGGGACCGGAAGAACCGGCTCTGATAAAAATTTGGAATCCGTTTGCGACGACCGACCTAGGTGCAACCACGTGGAGGAGAGATGGAGGAAGGAAGGCGGGGAATGAGCAA
>JAGWEN010001332.1:0-31320 GCA_018703685.1 Orius laevigatus | reverse complement strand
GAGTCGTAGAGCACGTATAACGCGATCTAGCGAAATATCTCATGCAAGCAGAACACACGGTCCGTGATCTCCCGCATTGTATCAGACACTCAGTGTACGTTCCCGTTTTCCCAAGCGCGTACGTGGCCCGGAAAGAGTGGGAAAAAAAGGGGAAGGGGTGACTTGATATACGGGGACGTGCCGCGTAATTTACAACTTAAGAGAGAAACAACCGATTTTACACACATTGACGTTCATGACGTTTTAAATGTCAACAGGCCTCCTCCTATGAATCTGGAAGAGGTCAAAATCTCTAGATTGATAGACGCTGATAAAATTAAAAATTAAACCTAAGAAGAAAAAGTTATGTGGAAGTATAATTTTTGTCTGAATGTATCTAATAATTGCACCTTTTTCGTCATAATGGGCTTCAAAATCGCAGTTTTGTCGTCGATATCGTTTATAATTGCTGCCTTATCGTTATTAATTGGTTGGAAACGCTCTTTTATCGTCTATAATGCTCATTATTGCCCCAAACTATCATTATTTAATATTTTATCGATATCGATAAATAAATATCGTCAATGCTGACAATTAGGTAGATTTAATTGCAATGGGGGCAGTAGTCGCAGATTCAAAAAAATTTCGAAATTTTTATCGTCAATAGGTACTGACAAATTTTATCGTCAATACTGACGGTTTCATCGTCAAATACTGACGGTTTCATCGTCAAATACTGACGGTTTCATCGTCAAATACTGACGGTTTCATCGTCAAATACTGAAGATTTTTATCGTAAAATACTGACGGTTTTATCGTCAAATACTGACATCGACAAAAACTGACGATTTCGTCGTCAAATACAGAAGATTTTATCGTCAAATACAGAAGATTTTATCGTCAAATACTGACGATTTCATCATCAATACTGACATCGACAAATACTGACAATTTCGTCGTCGAATACAGAAGATTTCATCATCAAATACTGACGGTTTCATCGTCAAATACTGACGGTTTCATCGTAAAATACTGACGGTTTCATCGTAAAATACTGACGGTTTCATCGTCAAATACTGAAGATTTTTATCGTAAAATACTGACGGTTTCATCGTCAAATACTGACATCGACAAAAACTGACAATTTTATCGTCAAATACAGAAGATTTTATCGTCAAATACTGACGGTTTCATCGACAAATACGGACGATTTCATCGTCAAATACTGACATCGACAAGTACTGACGATTTCATCGTCAAATACTGACATCGACCAATACTGACGATTTCATCGTCAAATACTGACATCGACAAATACTGACGATTTCATCGTCAAATACTGACGGTTTCATCGTCAAATACTGACGGTTTCATCGTCAAATACTGACGGTTTCATCGTCAAATACTGACGGTTTCATCGTCAAATACTGACGGTTTCATCGTCAAATACTGACGGTTTCATCGTCAAATACTGACATCGACAAAAACTGACAATTTCATCGTCAAATACAGAAGATTTTATCGTCAAATACTGACGGTTTCATCGACAAATACTGACGATTTCATCGTCAAATACTGACATCGACAAGTACTGACGATTTCATCGTCAAATACTGACATCGACCAATACTGACGATTTCATCGTCAAATACTGACATCGACAAATACTGACGATTTCATCGTCAAATTCTGACGGTTTCATCGTCAAATACTGACGATTTCATCGTCCAATACTGACGATTTCATCGTCAAATACTGACATCGACAAATACTGACTACAAATACTGACGATTTCATCGTCAAATACTGACATCGACAAATACTGACGATTTCATCGTCAAATACTGACTATTTCATCGTCAAATACTGGCGATTTCATCGTCAATCCTGACACTTTTTATCGTCAATACTGACATTTTCATCGTCAATACTGTCAATTTTTATCGTCAATACCGTTTGTTAGGCTTAAGTGCTAACGTCGTTGATTTATCAAGGGCCCTAAAAAGTGGAAATATACAAGTTTGAATACCATAATTTAAGTTTTTAGAACAAGAAAACAAACTTTTGACGTAAATATTAGAATTTACCTCCCCTTGTTTAAATGTCTAATTAGAATAAGTTATCAGACTGATAAAACAACTCGTGACAAACCTTTTAATAGACTTTTTCTTTTTTCTTTGTTATTTTTATTGTTATATTATTCATAACCGTGCTTATTGGACGTGTTGTCGTGATCTCGTTGTTAGTCGCAAAGGGTATTTTAATCCCCCTTCCGAGTCCTCGTGTTATAAAGATGCCCTGGACCTCCCCTCCCACTCCTGCCCCCCTCCACCCCCCCACCCACCCCCCTTTTGATCAGTGGATCTTGTCAAAGGGGGACCTCACGACCAATTAGAGCTCTCGTGACATCGTGTTCATCCTCGGTGGTCCCTCCCTCATGCGATCATTCTTTCCCCCGACTTTCTATTTGGCACAATACCTGAAACAGGACAAAATAAAACGAAAATTAAATCACGTATTTTGAATAAAATGAAAATTAAAATGAAAGTGGGGTAAACAATGGTTTTAATATAAATGCAAATAGAAATTTTTTTCTCTCTTTTTTTTTAACTTTGACTTAAACGACTTATTCAAAGCGTTTTATTATCCGAGGATTTACGTCAAAGGAGAAGGAAAAAATTAAACGAAAATTTTTACATCTTTATTCAATGTCTTCTGGTTCTTTTTGCAATATCCTTAAGGCTAACAAAAACATTCATAAAGGTGAAAGATTGAGTTTGAGAAGAGAATTTATTGATAATTCACTCATTTTGGTAAAATCTATTTATGAGGAGAAATGAGCGGTGTCAAAAGCGACGTGTTAATATTCAAACGTCGACTACGACGTGGGAGAAGCGACTTTACGAAAGGACAATTAGCATTTTTCGAGGCGTCGAACAAAATTGAGGGCATTGATCTTAAGGAACAATACGTGCCAAACGTAATTAACGACTAGACGTTATTGTATTTATGAATGCGGTTATTATCTTCCTCTGAATATACCGTCAGTTGGGTTATTTTTTGGTTAGCTAGATGAAAATGTGATTCTAAGCCAGTATTGACGATAAAAAATGCTGTTCCAAGCCAGTATTGACGATCAAAATAACGTTCTAGTTAGGTATTGACGATAAAAATGCTGTTCCAAGCGAGTATAGACGATAAAAATTGTCGTTCTGAGCCAGTATTGACGATCAAAGTAACGGTCTAGTTAGGTATTGACGATAAAAATTGTGTTCAAGGCCAGTATTGAATATGAAAATGTTGTTATGAGCCAGTATTGACGATTAAAATAACGTTTTAGTCAAATATTGACGATAAAAAAAAAGTGGTGTTCTGAGCCAGTATTGACGATAAAAAAAAGTAGTTATGAGACAGTATTGACGATCAAAATAACGTTCTAGTTAGGTATTGACGATAAAAAGGTGTTCTAAGTCAGTATTGACGATAAATATGTCGTTATGAGCCAGTATTGACGATGGAAATAACGTTCTAGTTAAGTATTGACGATAAAAATGGTGTTCTAAGCCAGTATTGACGATAAAAATGTCATTCTGAGCCAGTATTGACGATCAAAATAACGTTCTAGATGGGTATTGGCGAACAAAATGGTATTCTAAGCCATATTGACGATAAAAATAACGTTTTAGTTAAGTATTGACGATAAAAATAACGTTTTATTTAAGTATTGACGATAAAAATGGTGTTCTAAGCCAGTATTGACGATAAAAATGTCGTTATGAGCCACTATTGACGATCAAAATAACGCTCTAGTTCAGTATTGACAATAAAATGCAGTTCTAAGATAGTATTGACAATAAAAATAACGGTCCAGTTGACGATAAAAATGCAATTCTAAGGCAGTATTGACTACAAAAATGCCGTTCTGAGCTATTATTGACGATAAAAATGTCGTTCCGAGCCAGTATTGACGATAAAAATGCAGTTCTAATCCAGTATTGACGATTAACATTACGGTCTCGTTCAGTATTGACGATAAAAATGCAATTCTAAGCCATTATTGACGATAAAAATGCAACTCTAAGCGAGTATTGACGATAAAAATGCAGTTCTAAGCCAGTATTGACGATAAAAATGCAGTTCTAAGCCTGTATTGACGATCAACATGACGGTCTCGTTTAGTATTGGCGATAAAAATGCAATCTTAAGCGAGTATTGACGATAAAAAATGCAGTTCTAAGCCAGTATTGACGATAAAAATGTCGTTCTGAGCCAGTATTGACGATAGAAATGCAGTTCTAAGCCTGTATTGACGATCAACATGATGGTCTCGTTTAGTGTTGACAATAAAAATGCAATCCTAAGCGAGTATTGACGATAAAAATGTCGTTCTGCGCCAGTATTGACGATAAAAATGCAATTCTAAGCCTGCATTGACGATAAAAATGTCGTTCTAAGCGAGTATTGGCGGAAACTGTATTTAAGGTCCCATCCAGCGCCGGTCGCGAGGGCGGGGCGACCCGCATAACACGAGGGTTTTAAAACTTATCCCTCCCCTTCAATTGGCAGGAGGAGCCGGTTCTCTCCGCCCACTTGTCTTTGATTCGTTGAAAAACCCGCGTGATTCAAAATTTGTTGAGATAGTATTTCAATGATAATTAAAGATTGAGTCATCGGAATTGATTCAAAATTTGCATACTTATGTTCTTTGTTATGTGGAGCGCATTTCACTAAACAATTCTTTAAAAAGTTTTAAAAAGTATTGGTCCTGGAGCTTGCCCAGAGACACGAACTTTCTCAAAGGTCTACAGATTTCGGGGGATCCATAAATTTCGGGGGAAATGAATCCTATTTTTCTAACATAACTTGAATTTGGTGATAATTTTATGAAAATGAGACTAATTTCACTCAAACACATTATAATTACCTAATTAGTTAATTAAATAATTAATTTTTGGAAAAAAAAAATTTCAATCATAACATGAATTTAGTGATAATTTTCTAAAAATGGGACTAAATTCACTCAAACACATTATTATTACCTAATTAGTTAATTAAATAATTAATTTTTGGAAAAAAATTTTTTCAATCTTAACATGAATTTGGTGATAATTTTCTAAAAATGGGAATAAATTCACTCAAACACATTATTATTACCTTATTAATTAATTAGTAATTAATTAATTAATGGGGAAAACTTTTTTTAATTTCAATCATAACTTGAATTTGGTGGTAATTTTATGAAAATAGTACTAATTCCGCTCAACCACATTATAATTACCTAATTAGTTAATTACTTAATTAATTAATTAATTTTTGGGAAATTTTTTTTTCAGTCATAACTTGAATTTGGTGATAATTTTATGAAAATTTGACCAATTTCACTCAAGCACATTATAATTATGTACCTAATTAGTTAATTAATTAGGTAATAAATTAATTTTTGAGAATTTTTTTTTCATTCACAACTTGAATTTGGTGATAATTTTATGAAAATAGTACTAATTTCACTCAAACACATCATAATTACCTAATTAGTTAATTAATTAATGGAAAAACTTTTTTTCAATCATAACTTGAATTTGGTTATAATTTTATGAATATAGTACTAATTCCGCTCAAACACATTATAATTACCTAATTAGTTAATTACTTAATTAATTAATTTTTGGGAAAAAAATTTTTCAGTCATAACTTGAATTTGGTTATAATTTTATGAAAATGGGACCAATTTCACTCAAACACATTATAATTACCTAATTAGTTAATTGGTTAATTAGTTAATTAATTAATTACCTAATTAGTTAATGAAATTTAATCGGGATCACGTGAAGATTATTTGGTTAAAATTTGGTGAAGATCGGACCGGTAGAAAGGCCGTAGCACATTTTTGCAAACGTTAGGTTAATTACTTAATTAATTAATTTTTGGGAAAAATTTTTTTCAGTCATAACTTGAATTTGGTTATAATTTTATGAAAATGGGACCAATTTCACTCAAACACATTATAATTAAATAATTAGTTAATTAGTTAATTAATTACCTAATTAATTAATGAAATTTAATCGGGATCACGTGAAGATTATTTGGTTAAAATTTGGTGAAGATCGGACCGGTAGAAAGCCCGTAGCACATTTTTGCAAACTTTAGACAGACATATCTCCGCCATTTTGTCGAATTTCAAAAATCGCTCTCGTCACTTTCAAGATAAGCACGAAAGAAAGATTGTGTAAAAATTTCGTGAAAATCGGATGAAAATTGTGGCCGTGAAGTGTTCCGGAAAAAAGGCGACGGACGGACGGACGGACGGACGGACGGACGGACGGACGGACGGACGGACGGCCGGCACCACAGACAAAGTCATGTCCGACAAAGATCAAAAGTCAGTTTGACCCTAGGGGGTCTGGAAGACCCTTCCCCAAAAACCCGAATCCGACGGTATTACAATAACTTCTCTTTGAGAAAGTTAAAAATTTAAACATTTTTTTTTTTTTACTACAAAGATTTATTTTTATTACAATAAGTTTAGTGGAATGCGCGGAGAAATAAATAAGCTTCATTTTAAAAAAAGTCCGGTCCAGATCGGATCATTTTTCTATGAGCTATCATTGAATAACTGTTTTCACGGCCCCTTAACCGATACTTTATGACAATACTGAAGGTTAACTTTTACATAATCTAATCCAATTTTAGCAATAAAACTTCTCTTCTAAGCATTTTTTTCTGTAAAACGTGTTAATTAGGATGTTTTCATAAATTCTTTTTTTTTCAACCGGTCGATTATCGCCTCCGTTGGTTTTAATTGCTTGTTTTCTCTTGCGAAAACGTCGGTTTCTAATTAAATGTATACTTAACAAAGGCTTGTTTGGAATCGGACAAAAAAATTTACAACGTGCAGACAATCGGTGGGCGTTTTTTCAATAAAAAATCTGCATAAAGGAGTGGTTTTGGGTTTTATGTGTTTTTTAGGTGGCCGAAAGTGCGGGGTGAAACCCTCGGACTTTCGAGTAAACAAGACGGTAATTGACATTTCGGACTCGCCACATACAAAACGAACGAGGGGGAGAAAATAAAATCAAATAGGGGGGGAAAGAAACTTCTTTTAATACAATTTGCATTTCTATTAGATTTCAACTCCGCAAATCCCCAAGGATCCTCCATGAAATCACCCGGTGGTTTTTGGTTTCCATGCCTAAAGGGCTAATTTCTTTTCCCATCTATTCCAAGAACATTTTTAAATAGACTAAAAATCCGATGGCTCAGAAGGGAAAAAAAAATAATAAAAAAAAGGGGAAACAACACGAAAATCCCTCTCCAGTACAAGAATAAACACAAATCCCACAGAAAACGATTACTCAACTATGTTTGAATATTTTTCTATATTTAAAAACATGAAAAAAAAAAACAACAATCAAGATGTGTTTACCATTTTACACTAAATTTAAAAAATTATAGTCAATAAAATAGAAATCGCGAGCGATATTGACGATGATGCTGACGTTCTAAGCCAGTATTAATTAAAAAACTACAGTATTAATACGGTATTGACGATAAAACTACAGTTTTAGGACGGTATTGACGATAAAACTGCAGTTTTAAGCAAGTATTGATGATAAAACTGCAGCTTTAAGAGGGTATTGACGATAAAACTGCAGCTTTAAGAGGGTATTGACGATAAAACTGCAGCTTTAAGAGGGTATTGACGACAAAACTGCAGCTTTAAGAGGTTATTGACGATAAAACTGCAGCTTTAAGACAGAGTTGGTGATAAAACTGCATTTTTAAGCAAGTATTGATGATAAAACTGCAGTTTTAAGCAAGTATTGACGATAAAACAGCAGTTTTAAGACAGTATCGACGATAAAACTGCAGCTTTAAGCAAGTATTGACGATAAAAATGCAGCTATGAGACAGTGTTGGGGATAAAACTGCAGTTTTAAGCAAGTGTTGACGATAAAACTGCAGTTTTAAGCAAGTATTGACGATAAAACTGCAGTTTTAAGCAAGTATTGACGATAAAACTGCAGTTTTAAGCCAGTATTGACGATAAAAATGCAGTTTTAAGCCAGTATTGACGATAAAACTGCAGTTTTAAGCCAAAAATCACGATAGCATTTTCATTCTAAGCGATTTCATTCTTCGATGAAACTGCAACCATAAGCGATATTAATGAAATTCGACGATTTATCGTCGATATTAATAGCAGTTTCATCGTCTATATTGTTCATAATAATTGAAGTTTTATAGTCAATATTGCTTTCCATTGCAGTTTTATCGTCTATATCGTTCATAATTTTGATGTTTTCTCGACAACATCGATTTCGATTACAAATTCGTCATCAGTTATACAATATGGACGACGAAACTGCAAGATCGAAGGCCTAACCGAATACTTCTTCTCCTAGCCACCCACATCCAAAAAACGCCTTTTGTATAATAAAGTCCTAATTACTAATTCGAATCGTGTTTGATGAATTCGTAAAATGTCTCGTGGCTTTTTTTTACGACTTCCACCTTTCCGGTTTTTTATTAGGTAAACATGTTAATTAAGTTTGACGCCTAAATTCGTGTAGGAGGACGAAAAAAGGATTAATATTTAACTTTTATAGTATATTTTAGCACTGGAAGTTATTATAGGGGAGAGATAATGTTGATAATAAAGACGGTCAAGCGTCCGTAACGTTTAAATTTTAAATGGGGCTCGATTCTAGTAATGCGTTTCCCTCTGAAAAATTTATTCGACGTTTTCTCCCCACCCCTCATGAAAAGGGAGAAAAAATGAGTTATTTATTAATGTTCTAAATCGAAACTAAAAACAATTAACAACTCTGACTAATTAGTTATAGAGGCACCGGCATCTTATTGTTCCCTTATTTAGACGATTATCTGGGAGAAAGAGGGGGAGGAGCCATTGTCTTAAATCTTACGATCGTTAATTCCGTGTTGGATTTTTCATTTGAAAATGAGGCTAATTAAAATTGGAGAAACGAGTCTAAATTAGAATCAGAAAATAGAGAGGAGAAAAAACAAAATCGAAAATTATCTCGACGGCATAATGAAATGAAAATCGAGGGAAAGTATGCGACTTAAGAATTCCATTCATGCCCTATAAAGTTCTAGTACATCAATTTGTACTGATCTAGGAGATAAATGACGTCGAATCACTTTTTTAAAACCAAATATGATAGTTAGAACAAAATTATGTAGATGAAACCACGATTCTGGGCAAGTATTGACGATAAAAATTGTCGTTCTGAGCCAGTATTGACGATAAAACTGTCGTTCTAATCTAGTATTGACGATAAAATTGTCGTTCTAATCTAGTATTGACGATAAAACTCATGTTCTAAGCAATTATTGACGATAAAAAGCTCCTTCTAATATTAGGTTACAACGCCAATTTTATCGTCAATACTAGGTTATAACGCCAATTTTATCATCAATACAAGGTTATAACGCCAAATTTATCACCAATACATGGTTATAACGACAGTTTTATCGTCAATACTTGCTCAGAACGACAGTTTTATCGTCAATACTTGCTCAGAACGACAGTTTTATCGTCAATACTTGCTCATAACGACAGTTTTATCGTCAATACTTGCTCAGAACACCAATTTTATCGTCAATACTTGCTCAGAACACCAATTTTATCATCAATTCTTGCTCAGAACACCAATTTTATCGTCAATACTTGCTCAGAACGGCAATTTTATAGTCAATGCTTGCTTAAAATGGCTATTTTATAGTTAGCTTTAAGTTAGCTTTACCTATAGATAGCGTTTTTAGCTTACAATGACTATTTTATAGTCAATACTGGTTTATAACAACAGTTTTTATCGTCAATACTTGCTCTGAACACCAATTTTATCGTCAATACTTGCTCCGAACACCAATTTTATCGTCAATACTTGCTCAGAACATCAATTTTATCGTCAATACTTGCTCAGAACATCAATTTTATCGTCAATACTTGCTCAGAACGGCAATTTTATAGTCAATGCATGCTTAAAATGACTATTTTATAGTCAATACTGGTTTATAACAACAGTTTTATCGTCAATACGTGCTCAGAACACCAATTTTATCGTCAATACATACTTGTTCAGAACACCAATTTTATCGTCAATACTTGCTCAGAACGGCAAATATATAGTCAATACTCGCTTAAAAATTACTATTTTATAGTCAATACTGGTTTATAACAACAGTTTTATCGTCAATACTTGCTCAGAACACCACTTTTTATCGTCAATACTTGTTCAGAACACCAATTTTCATCGTCAATACTTGCTCAGAACACCAATTTTCATCGTCAATACTTGCTCAGAACATCAATTTTATCGTCAATACTTGCTCAGAACGGCAATTATATAGTCAATACTCGCTTAAAATGACTATTTTATAGTCAATACTGGTTTATAACAACAGTTTTATCGTCAATATTGACTTAGAACGACAGCATCATCGTCAATACTTGCTTAGAACGTGAGTTTTCTCGTCTACACTACCTTAGAACTCAAGTTTTATAGTCAATACTGGATTATAGCGACAATTTTATCGTCAATAATAGCTTAGAACGTGAGTTTTATCGTCAATACTGGATTAGAACGAGCGTTTTTATCGTCAACAATAGACTAGAACGGGAGGTTATCATTTTTCGTGATTATTTTCTCTAAAAACCACTTCACTCTTCTTTTTTTTAGGTTTTAAAAACAGAAAAAAAAAATATTGGAAAAAACAGGGTGGCTGTTAAAGGTGGCGATAGTCTGAGATTTATGGCCAACATGTGGAGGGGTTGAACTTTTTATTTAAAACAAAAATCCCGTGAGGTATAAATTAATTTTTTATTCTCCATCGTCCACGTTTTGAACGAGTCAATCAATTTTTAAAACTCACAAAGGAGATTCGGTCGGGGGAAATATAATTAAATAAAGCAAACACGAGAGAATGGCATTAAAACGTGATTTATTTCATGTTCCGTACAACTGTACTTGCATGCTGCTTTTCGTACAGAGAATAAGGAAGAAAAAAACTGTGAGCATTCGTCACGCTATAAGGAGATTAAAGTCTGATTTTTAAGTTTAAAGAAAAAAAAATTGGTGGGGGGAGGTTTTCTTTTGTGAGGGGGAGGCAATTTCGAGATTGAACGTCTGAGATATTGACCATCAAGCTGATGAAGGAGCAGCCACCCGAAAGCAATCTCGGAGTCCCGGAGACAAATTATAAGTAGCGTCTCATATTTCAAACTAGCATCTCTTCCGTTACATAAACCGCAGATCCGTCAACTCCAAACCGCAAAAAGTTCAGTTTTTTTATAAGGACGAAGGAGGTAAAAATAGTGGCGACAAAATATCTTGAGATAAAATTTTATTCGTTATTCTCTCCAAGAACTGCTACATCGCACACAACATTTGCAATATTGACGATAATATGACTTATGTTTAGCAAGAAATAAACGGTTAACTATAAATCTGTCAGTCCAAGCCATTATTGACGATAGAAGGGGCGATTCTAAGCAAATAATGTAAGATGAAACGAGGTTTATACTCCATTATTGACGATAAAAGTGCCACTTAAAGCCAATATTCTCATTCTTAGCCAGTATTGACGATAAAACTGTCGTTCTGAGCATTATTGACGATAGAAGGGGCGATTATAAGCAAATAATGTAAGATGAAACGAGGTTTATACTCCATTATTGACGATAAAAGTGCCACTTAGAGCCCAATATTCTGATTCTTAGCCAGTATTGACGATAGAAATTGTCGTTCTGAGCCAGTATTGACGATAAAATTGTCGTTCTGAGCATTATTGACGATAGAAGGGGCGATTCTAAGCAAATAATGTAAGGTGAAACGAGGTTTATACTCCATTATTGAGGATATAAGTACCCCTTAGAGCCCAATATTCTGATTCTTAGCCAGTATTGACGATAGAAATTGTCGTTCTGAGCCAGTATTGACGATAAAATTGTCGTTCTGAGCATTATTGACGATAGAAGGGGCGCTTCTCAGCAAATAATGTAAGGTGAAAGGAGGTTTCTATTCCATTATTGACGATATAAGTACCCCTTAGAGCCCAATATTCTGATTCTTAGCCAGTATTGACGATAGAAATTGTCGTTCTGAGCCAGTATTGACGATAAAATTGTCGTTCTGAGCATAATTGACGATAGAAGGGGCGATTCTAAGCAAATAATGTAAGGTGAAAGGAGGTGTCTATTCCATTATTGACGATAAAAGTTCCACTTAAAGCCAATGTTCTCATTCTTAGCCAGTATTGACGATAGAAATTGTCGTTCTGAGCCAGTATTGACGATAAAATTGTCGTTCTGAGCATTATTGACGATAGAAGGGGCGCTTCTCAGCAAATAATGTAAGGTGAAAGGAGGTTTCTATTCCATTATTGACGATATAAGTACCCCTTAGAGCCCAATATTCTGATTCTTAGCCAGTATTGACGATAGAAATTGTCGTTCTGAGCCAGTATTGACGATAAAATTGTCGTTCTGAGCATAATTGACGATAGAAGGGGCGATTCTAAGCAAATAATGTAAGGTGAAAGGAGGTGTCTATTCCATTATTGACGATAAAAGTTCCACTTAAAGCCAATGTTCTCATTCTTAGCCAGTATTGACGATAGAAATTGTCGTTCTGAGCCAGTATTGACGATAAAATTGTCGTTCTGAGCATTATTGACGATAGAAGGGGCGATTCTAAGCAAATAATGTAAGGTGAAAGGAGGTTTCTATTCCATTATTGACGATAAAAGTGACACTTAAGCCAATATTGAGTATAAAAGTTTCTATGCCAGTATTGAGGATAAAACTGTATTTCTATGCCAGTATTGAGTACAAAACTGCCTCTCTAAGCCAGTATTGACGATAAAACATAGTTTCAAATCTCGTAAAATGATGGTGCTTCCATAAAATTCAACTACGCGAGTTCAGGGAAAAAAATTTATTCTACGCCCAATATAAAGATGTCGAGGGGGTTTAAAACGCTTCATGTTTTTTCCGCTGAATAAACAGATAAAATTTTATCACCCCGATTTCCTCTCCCCGGGGCGTTTTGTGTCGGTCCGAAAATTAAATAAACCCGCACAATGCAAATGAACCTTCGGCGAGGAAAATTGAATCGCAGACATGGAAATTCGACTAAAAATCGTGGCCGAAGCGCGTCCATGATTGATCGAGTGGTTGTTGTTAACGACATAAAAATCGATATCGGTCCAGTTTCCCAAAGAGAATTTTTTTTTCTTTCTGTTCTTGAGCACCAGGTGCCTCCTATGAAGCCGACCGAGCGTAACGGCCACGCGACCCCCCTCCGAATGAATGGAAATGAGTCATGAAGCACAAAAAAGGTGTAATCAGAATGAAAAGGTCGTGTGTTTGAAGTCGTTTTTATATTCATGTTCACGAGGGTTCGGTTACGATTTGAAATTAAATTGCTTTTCCCACCCTCCAATTGAATCTTAGGGGGCGTTTGACTTAAGTGAAAGCAAATTCGAGCCTCCAGAGTTCTTTATCATCATAACTTCATTACACTCTTTAATCTTCAACCCTTGTGAAGTTCATCAATCTTTAGAGCGAGTTGATAACCACCAGTAAGAAACCTACCAAAATCTACTTTGTTTATAAAAAAGGATAATAAAAGGATATTAGATAGGGTATTATGCATAGGAGGACAAGGATATTTAGACATAGGGTGTTTAGTATCCTTATTTGAAAGTGTATACCTTATCAGCCATTATCAGAGAAGGTTATACTTCTGGATTTTTGACTCGAAAATTGTTTGTTTTCGATCTCTATTGTTCTACTAAAGGCGTAGGTTAAGTTTCTGAATAAATCAACCGAGATAAGCTCTCTATAATTATCCTATTAAGTTGTAACTTAAAAAATATTTTTTATGAGGGCATTAATTACATTTTTAGTCTAATGAGGAAGTCGAAAGAAAAAAACAAGTTTCGTCACGACAATTTGTGCCATTGCGCCGGTGTGGCGGGTGGAGAGTTGTGGGAGCTCCTCGTCGCTCCTGACCTCCTGTCCTGTGAAACGTTCAAAAACATGGAAAACTCCCCAAAATGGACGTCCTTTCCAGTTTTCCTTGTAATTTTAAGGGAATTGTGATTGATTTTTTTGTTAAATTAATGTATGGAAAGCACTAGGCGGTCCCATTAAAGAAGAAACAAGAGTTAACTGAAACTTCCTGTCAAGAGGATACTTGAAGCTTTTTTTCCCCCCCTCTCTCCATTCTCAATTAATGACGTCTAGCAAAGCAACGGAGCCGAGACAAGGTCACGTTTTATTCCCTTGTAAAATCAGGAAATAAACATCTCAAATTACACTGAAATCGATAAATACGCCATTTCTTAGGATGTATAGAACAAAAATTACCCAAGGATGCAGTTTTCCCACATGCATTCATGCACACTCGTGCGAAAACGGTGTCATATCCAAACCTTTTCGATATAATTACCGTTTTTATAAAATTTTAGGGTACTAATGGACTTTTAATTATGAGACCCACAGAATAGTAATTGAAAATAATCTAAAGGAAAGACAGATGGTGATGTCTCTTTCTATTAGGACCAAAAGTGCCCTCAAAGCCTTTTCATTTACTCGTTATGATTCACGTAGGGGAGACCTTTTTCCCCATTTTTCAGCATATGTTAAGTGATACGCTGATTTTGACCCTTTAACTACAAGATATAGCCATTTCAGGCAGGTTATGAGCATTTTTAGGCAAGAAAAGGCCATTTTTTGCCATTAATTAAAAGATAAACGAATTTCAGGCTAATTAAAGGGCAACTTTCAAACCTTCATTTACAAGATAATGGTATTTCTGACTGGTTTTGTGCATTCTAGTGTAAGATAAAGGCGTTCCTTATGTGTTTTCGAACATTTTATTGCAAGATAAGGTATTTACTAGCATTTCAGGCTGTTTTTTAGCATTAAGTTGCAAGATAGAGACGTTCTTAATCTGGTTTTGAACATTTTATTGCAAGATAAGGGCATTTACAACAAGATAAAGGGATTTTAGTCTGTTTATTAGCAAGAATGGAAGAGAAAAAATGGTTTTTCTGATAATGGAGAGGACGTTTTGGGTATTCGTTGATGAATAGACAAAAGACGGGGAGTAATAGGGCATAAATAGGGATGGGCGAGAGAGGCGTTGGGAGGGGGGGGGGCTCTCTCTTTTGTGTTGCGATTCATCCGAGCTACCAATTACAAGCTAACAAAACATCGGCGTATCAGAAAAGCCCCCGGGGTCTTCTTTTGTACTCTCGTTTAATTGATCTGCGGAAGTTTGTCCCGGGACCACTCTTTTCAATCGTCTAGTTCACGTGGGATCTCAAATTAGGCTAAGGACGGGTTCTTCAGTTTCCAAGGGACAAATGAGCGAACTATCCTTTCGTATCTTTACAGTGCTTTGAGAAATCGATTATTGACGATAAAAACTGTCATTCTAAGCCAATATTGACGATATCTAAGCCAGTATTGGCATTCTGAGCCAGTTTTGACGATAAAAATCTGATACTAAGCCTGCATTGTTGATAAAAGCTCTAAAACAAGCCTGTATTGCCGATAAAACCACGGCACTAAGCCAGTATTGACGATAAAAATAAGATACAAAGCCAGAATTTATGGTGAAAATCTGATACTGAGCCTGTATTGTCGATAAAAGCACTAAACTAAGCCGGTATTGACGATAAAACCACGGCACTAAGCCAGTATTGACGATAAACCAACTATACTAAGCCAGTATTGACGATAAAACAACTACACTAAGCCAGTATTGACGATAAAACCACGGCACTAAGACAGTGTTGACGATAAAACCGCGACACTAGGCCAGTATTGACGATAAAACCACGAAAATAAGCCAGTATTGACGATAAAACCACGACACAGAGCCAGTATTGACGATAAAAATCTTATACTAAGCCATTGTTGACGATAAAACCGCGGTACTAAGCAATTATTGACGCTAAAACCGCGATACTAAGCCACTATTAAGGATAAAACTGCCATAATAAGCCACTATTACACTACGAGGATAACACTAAGATACTAAAGCTAGTATTGACGATAAAACCACGATACTAAGCCAGTATTGACGTTAATCCACGATACTAAGCCAGTATTGACGATAAAACTATCACTCTAGTCCAGTATTCTCGATAAAAATGTCGTTCAAACCCAGTATTGACGGTAAAACTACGATACTATGCCAGTATTGACGACAAAACTACCATACTAAGCCAGTATTGACTATAAAATTACCGTTATAATCCAATATTGACGCTAACACTACCATACTAAGCCATTATCGACTACAAACACTGCCATTCTAAGCCATCCTATTGATCTGTCTAGTTTACGATGGACCTGAAATTAGGCTAAGAACGGGTTCTTTAGTTTTCAAGGGACAAATGAGTAAACTAGAGTTCGAGGGAGATTGGCCTCTCCTTGCGTGCTTCATGCATCTTTAAGCTATCGATTCCAGAAATGACTTTATTCAAAGAAAATTCAATTTTTATATCCTCCATACATAAATAAATAGAATTCTAATTGAATAAAGAAGGGGCCTAGGAAGTTACAACTTGTTAGACTTAAAATTGGTCTTTCCAATCGAAGTTTTTCCCTTTCTATTTATTTTTTTTGTAATTGATCTCCTTGTACCATGAATTATTTGCCGGGGCCGGTCAATATCGGAGCGTTGTATAAAGAAAAAGTAAAAGCGGAATAAATCATTTAGGAGACAAAAAGGCTGCCTGGGAAAAACGGGACCTTTTGACCCGCACAAAAGTGATATATCACTCCAGATTTTACACGGGGACCCACAAAAGGCGACTTCCTCAGGAAAAAGGCAGATGGAATAGACGAAAAAGGACAAAAAAAACTATTTCCTTTTACGGATGTTTAAATATTTAAGGGAAGAACAATACAGGGGCGGATTTTCGTATCTTTCCAATCTCGACGAACCCTTTTTGAATCACAAAAATATTCTATAGGATGAAAAAAATATAAAAGGAAGTAAAAAACAAAAGGATAGATTCATAGATCAAAGCCTATTAACATTCTTATCTGAAATTGATGTTAACAATATTGGGAGGGGGATGTTAGTGGACTTTGACCCTTTTTCGATGGGACTTTAAGCTTGCTCGTTGAGGGAGAAGGTTTTTTCACCTTTTCATCCTTGATATGGGTGACAAAAGAGGTTTAAAATGGTAAATGAAAAGGGGTTTCCGACATGATCGATCCTTTTATAATTTTCTTCACAAAAGCGAATAGGTATGACTAATTTTGGTGACTGGAAAAAAAGGGGACAGATAAAAATCAAACCGAAACCTTCGCCTCTTTTCAAAAAACGCTTTTTATTCTCGGTGACAACAATGCCATGATCAGACCTGAAAAAGGAATTTACGAAATCGTTCAACCATTAAACATTCAAGATTCAAGCCAACTATTGGCAAATTCCACAGCCAAGAGGATTCAAGCCAATAATTCGAATATATGCAGTATTGACGATAAAACTGCCATAGCACTATAGACATAAATCTGCGATTCTAATCTTTCAATGATAAAACTGCCATTACAAACCAGTATTGAAGATAAAACTGCCATTTTTAGCCAGTATTGACGATGAAAATGTCATTCTAAGCCGATAAAAAGCTGTCAAGCAAGTATTGACGATAAAACTGCCAATCTAAGCCAGTATTGACGATTAAAAACCTGTCAAGCGAGTATTGACGATTAAAAACTGTCATACTAAGCCATTATTGACGATGAAACTGTCATTCTAAGCCATTATTGAAGATAAAACTGTCATTCTAAGCCAGAATCGACGATAAAACTGTCATTCTAAGTCAGAATTGACGATAAAAATGTCATTCTAGGCCAGAATTGACGATAAAACTGCCATTCTAGGCCAGAATTGACGATAAAACTGTCATTCTAAGCCAGAATTGACTATAAAACTGTCATTCTAAGCCAGAATTGACGATAAAACTGCCATTCTAAGTTAGAATTGACGATAAAACTGTCATTCTAAGCCAGAATTGACGATAAAACTGTCATTATAAGCCAGAATTGACGATAAAACTGTCATTATAAGCCAGAATTGACGATAAAACTGTCATTCTAAGCCAGAATTGACGATAAAACTGTCATTCTAAGCCGGAATTGACGACAAAAATGTCGTTCTAAGCCAGAATTGACGATAAAAATGTCGTTCTAAGCCAGAATTGACGATAAAACTGTCATTCTAAGCCAGAATTGACGATAAAACTGTCATTATAAGCCAGAATTGACGATAAAACTGTCATTATAAGCCAGAATTGACGATAAAACTGTCATTCTAAGCCAGAATTGACGATAAAACTGTCATTCTAAGCCGGAATTGACGACAAAAATGTCGTTCTAAGCCAGAATTGACGATAAAAATGTCGTTCTAAGCCAGAATTGACGATAAAACTGTCATTCTAAGCCAGAATTGACTATAAAACTGTCATTCTAAGCCAGAATTAACGATAAAACTGTCATTCTAAGCCATAATTAGCGATAAAACAGTCATCATTCTAAACCAGAATTGACGATAAAACTGTCATTCTAAGCCAGAATTGACGATAAAACTGTCATTCTAAGCCAGAATTGACGATAAAAGTGTCATTTTAAGCCAGAATTGACGACAAAACTGTCATTCTAAGCCAGGATTGACGATAAAACTGTCATTCTAAGCCAGAATTGACGATAAAAGAGTCATTCTAAGCCGGTATTGACGATAAAAACCTGTCACGCGTGTATTGACGATTAAAAACTGCCGATTTAAGCCAGTATTGACTATAAAACCGGCCAGTTTAGGCAAGTATATACGATAAAACTGCCATTCTAAGCCAGTATTGACGATAAAACTGTCATTCTAAGACAGTTATTGACGATAAAACTATCATCCTAAGCCAGTTATTGACGATAAAAACCTGTTAAGCGAGTATTGACGATTAAAAACTGCCATTCTAACCTAGTATTGACTATAAAACTGCTATACCGACCACAATAATGCCGTTCTAAGCAATTTCCAAGGTAAAACTCCCTTATTAGTTAACAAAACTGTCTATAACTCATTTAATATTACCCAGATAAGACCTGAAAAGATCCTAATTCGAGCATTTTTCAATTTTTTTCAATTTTTCGATATTATTAAATTTTTTTATGAACACTAAAAATCTCAAGTATGAAAACGATGTTCTTAGGACCCCTCTTAAGAGTCGGCCAAATAACTTAATTTAACAGCCTCGAGACTGGTCGGAATATGTCCGGAATTCATTTTTTTTTACCAATAAAGATTATGGCGTGATTAAAGCCCCCTGGACCGTCGAAAAAAGAAAAATATAACTTTTTGTCCCCATTATTACTCGTGGAAAACAAAACCGCTTGTAAAACAAGCATGTCGACCACTTTTTCGTGTCATTCTCTTCCCACTTTTGTTTGCCGAGGCCTCTCGTCATTTGCATATTTTCGAAAACAAAACCTCGGCGGTTTCCTACACTTTCCACCTTTGTCAAAACTTCATTTTTACACTCGGAATCCGAGTTATTTCAATTTTCAAAATAGAAGGGGGAGACCTTTTTTTTTAGAATTGAAATCGATAGAGACTAATTGAAACTGGATACGAAATCCGTTCTAATTAAATGAAAAAGACCCTTATAACGAGCATAATCCGGTCTAACTATGTTTTTTGCCCTCTTTTATTTCCGGAAAGTCCCCAGAGGCATCCCATTGAAAAGGGAAAAACCGTCCCTTATTTATTGAACAATAATCAATACTAAAACGTAAAATAAACTCAAAATTTGAAGAGAAAATGATTTGAAGACATCACTTGCCTTTTTCTTGCAGATTTAATGCTCAAAAACAGCCTGAAATGCCTTTATCTTGTAGTAAATGCCCTTATCTTGCAATAAAATGTACAAAACCAGATAAGGGACGCCTTTATCTTGCAATAAAATGCACAAAACCAGCCAGAAAATGCTATTATCTTGTAAAATAAAGATAAAATTGCCCTCACTTATAATTAAAATGCTCAAAATTAGCCTGAAATGCAGTTAAATTTTGCTGAGAAATTCTCAAAAGTAGAATAAAATAGCTTTTAAGTGTTCTGGTGTGTGTGAAAACTCATTTTTTGCTCTAGTTTTTAATCAAGGGCGTTTCCGTGGCTTTTCTTTTTTATAGTTTCATATTTTCCGGCGGACAATAAAGTTTAGAATTTAAAATGAAAAATATATCAACGCTTTAAAGGCGGAGAGAACGGACGGGAAGGGAGATCTCATGCTAAGTTATGGTCTTTAGGGAGCTCCTTATATCTTCTTCCTTTTTCTTATCTTCCCCCTTTCACTTCTTCGGGTTATTTTTTTTCCCTGTACGCTTGGTCTGTTGGGGTCAAAGCGTTCGAAAACGCCCACGAAGATATAAAAAATTGTATAAATCAGGATTAGTTCGAGAACACTTGTGCTTGGGAAGAAAAAACTTGTCGAATATCTTAAAAATGTTAAGCTCCAGATAAAATATCAACACTTTTATTCACCGTGGAGGATTTTCTGAAAGCTTTTACTAGTTTTAGACTGTTTTAGGAGGTGGAAGAAATTTGTCGATGATGAGGAAGGATGGGGGCGAAAGATGGGGACGAAGGACTCAAGGAAGAAAGATGAGGAATGGTAGAAGGATAAGGAGTGGTGAGCACGAAGTGGTAATAAGTAATTACTAATCAATGTCAATAATGGCTAAAAATGGCAGTTTTATCATCAATATCGGTTTATAGTGGCAGTTTTATCATCAATACTGGTTGATAATGGCAGTTTTCTCATCAATAATGGCTAATAATGACAATTTTATCGCCAATACTGGCTTAAAAAGGTAGTTTTATCGTCAATACTTCATTAAAATGGCCAGTTTTATCGTCAATACTGGTTTATAATGGCAGCTTTATCGTCAATACTGGTTTTTCGTAAATAATGGTTTATAACGGCAGTTTTATTGTCAATACTAGTTTATAATGGTAGTCTTGTCGTCAATACTGGTTTATACTGGCATTTTAATCGTCAATACTGGTTTAAATTTGCAGCTTTATCGTCAATACCGGCTAATAAATACAGCTTTATCGTCAATAATGGATTAAAATGGCAGTTTTATCGTCACTACTTGCTTAAAAGTGCCAGTTTTATCGCCAATACTGGCTTAGAATAGCACATATATCGTCAATACTGTTATAAAACGACAGTTTTATCGTCAATAGTGGTTTATAATGGCAGTGTTGTCGTCAATAGTGGTTTATAATGGCAGTGTTGTCGTCAATACTGGTTTATATTGGCAGTTTTGACGTCAATATTGGATAAGAATGACAGCTTTATAGTCAATACTGCCTTAGAATGACAGTTTCATCGTCAATATTTGCTTAGAATCGCACATGTATCGTCAATATTTGCTTAAATTGGCAGTTTTAGCCTCAATATAGGCAGTTTTATCGTCAATACTTGATTTGAATGACAGCTTTATCGTCAATACCGGCTAATAATGACAGCTTTACCGTCAATAATGGATTAAAATGACAGTTTTATCGTCAATACTTGTTTAAAATGACCAGTTTTATCATCAATACTGGTTTAGAATAGCACATATATCGTCAATACTGTCATAAAACGACAGTTTTATCGTCAATACTAGTTTATAATGCCAGTATTGTCGTCAATACTGGGTTATATTGGCAGTTTTATCGTCAATACTGGATAAGAATGACAGCTTTATAGTCGCTGCTTGCTTAGAATCGCACATAAATCGTCAATATTTGCTTAAATTGGCAGTTTTGGCTGCAATGTTTTCACTTTTATCGTCAATACTGCTCATATTTGACAGGCAGATGGATAGACGAGCAATGATGATATACAGAAAAGGGGCCTAAAATGCAATAATCAAGCAGAACCCAAAATTGTACAAAACACCATTAGCATCAAAACTGGACGTTCTCCCCTTCCGGCGGTTTTTTAATAATTCATAGTTGTTTAAAAGGTCTTTTAGCTAAAAAAAAGTTGCATCTCGACACATCAAAGGGCCCTTCATATTTTGTTTGGTGTTTTTATGGGGAATTTTAATCAAGGGATTTTAAAGGCGAGGGTTGATTACTCCAGGGGGTCAATTACAAAAGGGATTCCCCCTTCCTTTTGTCCTTAACGCATCGGAATCCTGAGGACAGAGGACGCCACGGATTCTCGTGCTTCATTAAACGCTCCCTTTGATCATCAAAAACGCCTTGGAAAAAGATTAAATTTGGACTTCCTCCAACTTTTTATCCGACTCCGGATTTTCTTGTTAGGTGTCGCCCGAACTTGGGAGATCTCGTTTAGCGAAAGTTTTTCGTCGTAAACCTCCGCGAGTTACAACCTCTTCTAATTGCGGCTTTCCGAAAAGGCTTTTAGACTCTTTTTTCCCCCGAAAAAAAGAAGAAAAAATCCGGATTAAAAACAAACGAAAACGAGCCGAGCAATTACCTGACTTCCTCCGGAATCGGCCCGATAACTTAATTAAATCTCGAGGATTCCTTCCCTCTCGACCCGAAATGTTTTTTTTAAAAAGCCCTCCCCCTTCTCAAGTAAACCAATCTGAGATTCATGAAAAGGAATTCCTAAAAAAGAGGCTTAACCTACTTCAAAGTCGACATTTTCATTACTTTTTACAATTAAGGATTTCTTTATGATGAAAAAAAGAAATTTCCCAGAGGTGATGGCATCATGAGCATCATAATGAGGACAACTGAATCAATAGGTAAGATGTTGGTGAGGTGATGACGTCAGTTGGCTTATCGGTGGGTCAAACGAGGACACCTGTCTTCTCCCGCCTCCGGGATTCTCGCCCTTGATACGTACTAAAAACAACCCCCAGGTATTCAAGAATCCAAGACTTAGGGTGTTGCCATAGCAAAGAGATACTCGTGAGGGACCCCCCTTCGCACCTAGTACAGTCAACGGCAAAAGAGGCTTTTCCCCCTCGTTTTTTGACTAGGAATAGGAGTTCCGGAGGTACTTTTTCAACACCTCAACACCCTCCGATTGTGGTTATTTCTTCCCTTATTTCTTTAAAAGTCGGGGCGGTTTTAAAGCGAAAAAATGTCTCGTGTCATAACTGACCTTTCGAACTAAAAGGAGATTGATGTTTTACCGTTCATACATCATCTAAGGTTTTTGCCGACAATGCTTTTCAATTTGAATGCTCTCCACCTTTTTGGTGGTCGTAGACACTAGACAACTTCTACACCGGTTTCGACGAATAAAACGGCCATTATGAGCAAGTATTGACGATATACCTGACATTTTTAGCCGGTATTGACGATATTTAATCGTCAATACTCGCTTTTAATGGGAGTTTAATCGTCAATACTTTTAGGGATCTTCTCTATATTATCAGATATCACTTCTTCGTCCTCATCGCATCATCCTTCGCCCCCAACATCGTACCTATCATCGTCTGCTACCGTCGCGTCGTCCACATCATCGTTTGCTATCATCGTCTGATATCATTGTCAGTATTATCGTCTGCTATCATAGTCCACATCGTCGTCTGCTATTATCGTCCACATCATCGTTTGCTATCATCATCTGCTATCATCGTCCACATCGTCGTCTGCTATTATCGTCCACATCATCGTCTGCTATCATCGTCATCATCATCTGATATCATCGTCCACATCATCGTCCCTATCATCGCCTGTTATCATCGTCTGCTATCATCGTCCACATCATCGTCTGCTATCATCGTCCAGATCATCGTCTGCTATCATCGTCCATTTCATCGTCTGTTATCATCGTCTGCTATCATCGTCCAGATCATCGTCTGCTATCATCGTCAATTTAATCGTCTACTATCATCGTCCACATCATCGTCTGCTACTGTCGTCCACATCATCGTCCCCTTCCTAGTCCCCCGTCATCGTCCACATCAACATCCACATCATTGTCCCCGTCATCTTCCCCATCAACTTCTACATCAACATCCACATAAACTTCTTCATCAACATCCACCTCATTTTCCACATCAACGTCCAGACCATCGTCCACCACCATCGCCAACCCTCATCATCGTACACCATCATCGTCCCTTTCGTCGTCCCCCACCCTCCTCTCCAATTGTTCAATTTATTTTGACTGAATCGTAGACGTTTTAACCCCCTTTCAAGGTCATCACATGACCAAAATCTTTCATACACAATCGCCGCTTACGCTAGCGGTCATCCCGCTGTATTTCTATTTTAAACCAAAGACGTTCCTTGTGTTCATATAAACAGTATAGCAAAGAAAATAAATCAAGGTGACCGAGATAAATTAGTTCGTAAACTCCAACAAAAGAGGACCAATGGTCCCCTCCTGAAAGAGACAAATCGCCTTCAAAGGAAGGGAAAAAAAAAGTTTCGTAATTTTTCGATCTGCGACTCAAATCGAGCGTTTTGTCTTTTGGCATACGGACAAAGGGGGACGTCGTGAGTGGGAACTTTCTTCTTCAAAACATCGACCGGAAGGGGGCTTCTCGAAAAGTCAATCCGATGTCCCTTCTTCCAATCATTCCACCCTCCAGTGTCAAAATGTCTTTCCTCCATGAAACGCGAGCCAGTTTTCCCTTATTAATAGTCCCTCTTATTTTTATTTCCCTCGTAATCCTTTGTTGAAAAGGTGCCCTGAGGAAATCCAACCAGAAGTGCCATATCTCGTACATAATTTATACTCCGCCGAGGCTTATAAGGCCCTCGAGTCGACGCAAGAGGTAAATTTATTAACACTAGAGGCGGGCACGCGATGGTTCTTTATCGCCCGCTGATATCATCGCGTTCAAATTATCGTAGGAGACACCGATTTCAAATTTTTCCAAAAGATCAAGTCTCCTTGGAGACCAAACAACCAATACGATAATAACGACCCTCAGGGGGGCTCCTCTTTTAATAATTAATCAACGAGGAAATAAAGAATCGATTCTAATTAAAGTGAAGGATCGATAGGAGTCCAACAAGAGGGAAAAAAAAAAGTTTCACAACTGTGATGGATTAAACAACCGTCCATAAAGTTCATTATCGTTCGTAATTAAAAATTTAATTACCGCGGGGCTTATTAGTGTCCCCTCAGCCGTAAAATCGCCGTTATCTGATAAACGGAAAGGGAATGAGCGAAAAAAATTGATGAACCGAAATGTCATCGTGGTCATGCATAGCTAATTTTATGAAGCATTTTTTTATAGGTTGAATTCTTGAGTAAAGTTGGCTTAATGTGGGTAGGAGGGTGGTAATTAGAGTATAATAGCAGACTTTTCGTGATTTTGGACTTGGATGGCGAGGATGGGGAAAAGGATCCATTTGTACCCAAGATTTTTGTGTTTTTGACAAGGAATTGGAATTTATACCCAAGATTTTGGCGTTTTTTTGACGAGAAATTGGCATTCACATGCAGAATTGTGGTGTTTGAACCATGGAATTTCCGTTTATATCCAAGATTTTCGTGTTTTGGACAAGGAATTGGCATTTGCATGTAGAATTGTGGTGTTTGAGCAAAGGAATTGGCATTTATATCCAAGATTTTGGTGTTTTTAGACAAGGAATTGGCATTTAGATTAAGGATTGTGGTGTTTGAGCCATGGAATTTCCATTTATATCAAAGATTTGGATGTTTTTGACGAGGAATTGGCATTTGCATCCAAGATTTTGACGTTTTTCACAAGGAATTGGCATTTACATGCAATATTTTGGTGTTTGCGTCATGGAATTTGCATTTTTATCCAAGATTTTGGTGTGTTGGAAAAGGAATTGGCATTTGCATGTAGAATTGTGGTGTTTGAGCAAAAGAATTGGCATTTATATCCAAGATTTTGGTGTTTTTAGACAAGGGAATTGGATTCTAGATAAGAATTGTGGTGTTTAATGCCATAGAATTGATCACTTTTATATAATAATTTTGGTGTTTTTGGACGAGAATTGGCAATGCAATCCAAGATTTGTGACGTTTTCCCAAGGAATTGGCATTTACATGCAAGATTTTGGTGTTTGCGTCATGGCAATTTGCGCATATATTCAAGATTTAATGTGCTGTTGGAAAAGGAATTGCATTTGCATGCAGAATTGTGGTGTTTGAGCAAAATAATTGGCATCATATCAAGATTTTGGTGTGTTTTAGACAAGGCATTGAATTAGATAAAGGATTGTGGAGTCTTAAAGCCATAGGAATTAGGCATTATATAAAGATTTTGGTGTTTTTTGACGAGGAATTGGCATTTACATCCAAGATTTTGACGTTTTTCACAAGGAATTTGCATTTACATGCAATATTTTGGTGTTTGCGTCATGGAATTTGCATTTTATCCAAGATTTGGTGTTTTTGGAAAAGGAATTGGCATTTGCATGTAGAATTGTGGTGTTTGAGCAAAGGAATTGGCATTATATCCAAGATTTTGGTGTTTTTAGACAAGGAATTGGCATTTTGATTAAGGATTGTGGTGTTTGAGCCATGGAATTCCATTTATATCAAAGATTTGGATGTTTTTTGACGAGGAATTGGCATTTGCATCCAAGATTTTGACGTTTTTCACAAGGAATGGCATTTACATGCAATATTTGGTGTTATGCGTCATGGAATTTGCATTTTTATCCAAGATTTTCGTGTTTTGGACAAGGACATGGCATATTTGCATGTAGAATTGTGGTGTTTGAGCAAAGGAATTGGCATTTATATCCAAGATTTTGGTGTTTTTAGACAAGGAATTGGCATTTAGATTAAGGATTGTGGTGTTTGAGCCATGGAATTTCCATTTATATCAAAGATTTGGGTGTTTTTGACGAGGAATTGGCATTTGCATCCAAGATTTTGACGTTTTTCACAAGGAATTGGCATTTACATGCAATATTTTGGTGTTTGCGTCATGGAATTTGCATTTTTATCCAAGATTTTGGTGTTTTGGAAAAGGAATTGGCATTTGCATGTAGAATTGTGGTGTTTGAGCAAAAAGAATTGGCATTTATATCCAAGATTTTGGTGTTTTTAGACAAGGAATTGGCATTTAGATTAAGGATTGTGGTGTTTAAGCCATAGAATTGGCATTTATATAAAATTTTGGTGTTTTTGACGAGGAATTGGCATTTACATCCAAGATTTTGACGTTTTTCACAAGGAATTGGCATTTACATGCAAGATTTTGGTGTTTGCGTCATGGAATTTGCATTTATATTCAAGATTTTGGTGTTTTGGAAAAGGAATTGGCATTTGCATGCAGAATTGTGGTGTTTGAGCAAAATAATTGGCATTCATATCCAAGATTTTGGTGTTTTGAGACAAGGAATTGGAATTTAGATAAAGGATTGTGGTGTTAAAGCCATAGAATTGGCATTTATATAAAAGATTTTGGTGTTTTTTGACGAGGAATTGGCATTTACATCCAAGATTTTGACGTTTTTCACAAGGAATTTGCATTTACATGCAATATTTTGGTGTTTGCGTCATGGAATTTGCATTTTTATCCAAGATTTTGGTGTTTTGGAAAAGGAATTGGCATTTGCATGTAGAATTGTGGTGTTTGAGCAAAGGAATTGGCATTTATATCCAAGATTTTGGTGTTTTTAGACAAGGAATTGGCATTTTGATTAAGGATTGTGGTGTTTGAGCCATGGATTTCCATTTATATCAAAGATTTGGTGTTTTGACGAGGAATTGGCATTTACATCCAAGATTTTGACGTTTTTACGAGGAATTGGCATTTACATGCAATATTTTGGTGTTTGACGTCATGGAATTTGCATTTTTATCCAAGATTTTGGTGTTTTGGAAAAGGAATTGGCATTTGCATGTAGAATTGTGGTGTTTGAGAAAAGGAATTGGCATTTATATCCAAGATTTTGGTGTTTTTAGACAAGGAATTGGCATTTTGATTAAGGATTGTGGTGTTTGAGCTATGGAATTTCCATTTATATCAAAGATTTGGGTGTTTTGACGAGGAATTGGCATTTGACATCAAGATTTTTGACGTTTTTTCACAAGGGAATTGGCATTTACATGCAATATTTTGGTGTTTGCGTCATGGAATTTGCATTTGTTATCCAAGATTTTGGTGTTTTTGGAAAAGGAATTGGCATTTGCATGTAGAATTGTGGTGTTTGAGCAAAAGAATTGGCATTTATATCCAAGATTTTGGTGTTTTTAGACAAGGAATTGGAATTTAGATAAAGGATTGTGGTGTTAAAGCCATAGAATTGGCATTTATATAAAATGTTTTAGTGTTTTTTGACGAGGAATTGGCATTTACATCCAAGATTTTGACGTTTTTCACAAGGAATTGGCATTTACATGCAAGATTGTGGTGTTTGAGCCAAGGAATTCGCATATACATGCAGGATTGTGATGTTTTTGACGAGGAATCGGCATTTATATTCAAGATTTTGGTGTTTCAGACATGTTCTAAGCACAATATCGTCGTTATAGCCAAGGCTGATGTCCAATTGAAGACAATAGTATGACGTAATCCATCCTATGATGTATGCCTTTGGTCATCGAATAGCATGTCCGTGACGATAAAAACCGCTCCTAATTGGCTTTTTGGTATATATATTTTAAGGGGGTGGCTAATGGTTGAGTCGTCATAACCGTCGTTTATAACAATTTCGTTCTTTTATCCCAGGGTCGGAAATACGTCACGGAGGGCGAGTTGTGCATGTGCCCTCCGGTCGCTCAATGGTCCGGAAAAACAAAAATCGTCCACTCTAGGAGCGCTAACGGAAGGGCATTAGCTAAATGGTGCCCGGGTATCGGATAGGGCTGTTAAGTCACCCTCGAGAAAGTCATAACCGCATCACAAGTCGGCCTCCATTAGCCGAGAAGCCACTCAGGGGCCACACTCTCGAATTAAAAACAAAAGAATTTCTCTTAATTCCTTAAAATCGAAGTTTTCCAAGATCGATGAAAGGTCCTCCCTTTCCCTAATGCCTCCCTGAGTTAAAAGCTTTCCAGAGACGGTGTTTAACAGTTCCCCTCTCGCCTCGTGTTTTATTGTTTCTCATTTTCCCTTCTTCTTCCTTTTTTTTCTCAACCCCCTCACCAGATATAGAACGGTTTCTCATTTTCCGCTTCTCTTCCTTTTCCTTCCCGTCAAGGAAATTACGACGTAAATCAATTTTCTGTACATTTTTACCAACTTTTTGATGTTCTTAGTGATTCTTCGGACATTTTCTGAAGAAACGTGATTCGAATAATACAACAAGGAAGTATTTCCCTTTTTGAAGTGTCGAAAAAGTAAAGAAATGTAAAGAAATCGTCTTTTAGGGGCAGTAAAAAAGATTGCATTTCTTTTTTATTGACTTTATATGCTATCTTTTGGTGTCAAAGCCAAGGAATTGGCATTTATATGCAAGATTTTGGTGTTTAAGTAAAGGAATTGGCATTCATATGCACTATTTTAGTGTCTAAATAAAGAAATTGGCATTTAAAAGCAAGAGTTTGGTGTTTAAGCAAAGGAATTGGCATTTATATGCAAGATTTTAGTGTTTAAGTAAAGGAATTGGCATTCATATGCACTATTTTAGTGTCTGAGTAAAGAAATTGGCATTTATATGCAAGATTTTGGTGCTTAAGTAAAGGAATTGGCATTCATATGCACTATTTTAGGGTCTAAGTAAAGATATTGGCATTTATATGCAAGATTTTGGTGTTTAAGCAAAGGAATTGGCATTTATTTGGGATATTTTGGTGATATAGCTTAGGAGTTTTATTCTTTTTTTCGCCTAAGATGTCGAAAAAAAGTGTTCAAACGAAAAGAAATCGACTTAGGAAAAAAAAAAAAACTTTTTTTCTATTTCTCGACTCCTATCAGTTACGAAGTACAGTCGGTGGAGAAAATGATGCTGGGGGAAAGGTCCTACCCCAATAGGGAGATCGCTTTACTGGTAAAGTAGGTTTAAGGTTACGAGTAATGGATCAGACAACATGCTGATCAATCATCTTTTTTGTTCCCTTCTAGCTCACCCTCGACTTCTGTGGCGCCTTCAGGAAACTTGACATCGCCCCAGGGAGGCGCGAGAATTAATAGTCTTTTCTTATAAATGGAGCGGATTCAGAAAGGAAGACGTTATTTTGATTTAAAAGCCATGCTCACCAGATATCATCGAAAATAACTCTAGGAATCCGTTAAAGTAGCTATGTCTGCTAGAGTCCTCCTAAAATGGTCAATTCTCTCCTAGAAGAAAAAAAACTCCTACTGGCTGAATCCTCCTAAAATGGTCATTTCCCTCCTAGAATGTTAGGGAGGGAAAAAATCTTAAAACTGGCGGATCCCCTAAAATGGTCATATCCATCCTAGAAGGTTAGGGGGCAGAGACCTCCTAAAAACTGGCAGAATCCTCCTAAAATGGTCAGGGCCCTCCTAGAATGTTAGGGGACAAAAAAAAAACCTCCTAAAACTGGCGGATTCCTCCTGAAATGGTCATTTCTCTCCTAGAAGGAAAAAACTCCTAAAAACTGGCTTATTCCTCCTGAAATGGTCATTTCCCTCCTAGAAGGAAAAAAAAACTCCTAAAAACTGGCGGAATCCTCCTGAAATTGTCTTATCCGTCCTAGAAGGTTAGGGGGCAAAAAAAACCTCCTGAAAACTGGAAGAATCCTCCTGAAAAGGTCTGGGCCGGTTGGAGTCCACATAAAATCCTCCTAAAAACTGGATCGGTCCTCCTAAAATGGTCATTACACTCCTAGAAGGTTAGGGGGCAATAGAAACCTCCTAATACTGGCGGATTCCTCCAGAAATGGTCATTTCTCTCCTAGAAGGAAAAAACTCCTAAAACCTGACATAATCCTGCTGAAATGGTCATTTCCCTCCTAGAAGGAAAAAAATCCTAAAAACTGGTAGAATCTTCCTGAAATGGTCATATCCCCTCTTAGAAGGTTAGGGGCACAAAAAAACTTCCTAAAAACTGGCTTAATCCTCCTGGAATGTTTAGGGCCCTCCTAAAAGGTTGGAGTCCACATAAAATCCTCCTAAAAACTGGATCGGTCCTCCTAAAATGGTCATTACCCTCCTAGAAGGTTAGGAGGCAAATCAAAAACCTCCTAAAAACTGGCATAATCCTGCTGAAATCCCTCCTAGAAGGAAAAAAATCCTAAAAACTGGTAGAATCTTCATGAAATGGTCATATCCCCTCTTAGAAGGTTAGGGGCACAAAAAAACTTCCTAAAAACTGGCTTAATCCTCCTGGAATGTTTAGGGCCCTCCTAAAAGGTTGGAGTCCACATAAAATCCTCTAAAAACTGGATCGGTCCTCCTAAAAATGGTCATTACCCTCC
>JAGWEN010001331.1:0-31347 GCA_018703685.1 Orius laevigatus | reverse complement strand
AATCATCGTTCTAAATTTACAAACGTATTTGAGCCCTCATTCTTATTCTAATTCTTCACATTGTGTGCGCTAGAGAATGAACTTCATTAAATTAAATTCGTTTTACGATATGAATTGACGATCCCTTTAGAAGACGGTGTGGGGGGGCGCGAAAGCATAAGAAGAGGGGCTGAATAAATGAAGATTGGCTATTTTACATAGGAACTCCCTTGTGTCGAATCGAGAAGAAAAAATATATATAGAGGGTTCATTTTCCCCTGCTGACAATGAAAACCGTTCCGCAAGGCTGCTGCTTCTAATACATCAAAAATTCGATTCAGTAATGATGTTACCATCTGAGTCATTTATCGTGAAACCGAAAAAGATAAGTCATCATCGCTTAATGTACAAAATAAACTTACAAATTTCTTTAGTTTTTCTATTTTTAAAAATATTTCGTTTTAATGGCTGATTTATGATTTTTTTTTAATTTTTTTTTTTTAAGTTCACAGTCATTATTGCTTCTATTAATTAGAGAACCTTCATTTGCCGAGGGGAGAAGAAACACTGACATTAATTATATTCTAAGGTCAATGAAATTTTCTTCTTCTTTTTTTTTTTCTGAATTAGTTTTACATTTAATTAATCTCAAGACAGGGGGAAAAATGAAAGAAGTGAAACTCGAAACACAAAAAACAAATTCATTAGTTGCTTTCCTTAGGTCGCCGTTACATCCATCCCTTAGGTCGCCTCCGCTTCCATCCTTTGGTCGCTTGCGCGTCCATGTCGCCTCAGCGTCCATCATTAGGTCGCCTCCCCGTCAATCCTTTGGTCGCCTCCCAAACTTATGTCGACTACGCCTCCATCCGTCGCCTCTGTCTCCATCCTTAGGTCGCCTCCGCGTCCAACCATATGTCGCCTACGCGTCCATCTGTCGCATCCGTTTCCATCCTTAGGTCGCTTCCGCGTCCATGTCGCCTCAGCGTCAATCCTTTGGTCGCCTCCCAAACTTATGTCGCCTCCGCCTCCATCCGTCGCCTCTGTCTCCATCCTTAGGTCGCCTCCGCGTCCAACCTTATGTCGCCTACGCGTCCATCTGTCGCATCCGCTTCCATCCTTAGGTCACTTGCGCGTCCATGTAGCCTCTGTCTCCATCCTTAGGTCGCCTCCGCGTCCAACCTTATGTCGCCTACGCGTCAGTCTGTCGCCTCCGCCTCCATCCTTAGGTCGCTTCCGCGTCCATGTCGCCTCTGTCTCCATCCTTAGGTCGCCTCCGCGTCCATCTGTCGCATCCGCTTCCGCGTCCATGTCGCCTCAGCGTCCATCCATAGGTCGCCTCCGCGTCAGTCTGTAGCCTCCGCCTCCATCCTTAGGTCGCTTCCGCGTCCATGTCGCCTCAGCGTCCATCCTTAGGTCGCCTCCGCGTCCATGTCGCCTCAGCGTCAATCCTTTGGTCGCCTCCCAAACTTATGTCGCCTCCGCCTCCATCCGTCGCCTCTGTCTCCATCCTTAGGTCGCCTCCGCGTCCAACCTTATGTCGCCTACGCGTCCATCTGTCGCATCCGCTTCCATCCTTAGGTCACTTGCGCGTCCATGTAGCCTCTGTCTCCATCCTTAGGTCGCCTCCGCGTCCAACCTTATGTCGCCTACGCGTCAGTCTGTCGCCTCCGCCTCCATCCTTAGGTCGCTTCCGCGTCCATGTCGCCTCTGTCTCCATCCTTAGGTCGCCTCCGCGTCCATCTGTCGCATCCGCTTCCGCGTCCATGTCGCCTCAGCGTCCATCCATAGGTCGCCTCCGCGTCAGTCTGTAGCCTCCGCCTCCATCCTTAGGTCACTTCCGCGTCCATGTCGCCTCAGCGTCCATCCTTAGGTCGCCTCCGCGTCAATCCTTTGGTCGCCTCCCAAACTTATGTCGCCTCCGCCTCCATCCGTCGCCTCTTCCTCCGTCCTTCGGTCGCCTCCGCTTCCATCCTTAGGTCGCTTCCGCGTCCATGTCGCCTCAGCGTCCATCCTTAGGTCGCTTCCGCGTCCATGTCGCCTCAGCGTCCATCCTTAGGTCGCTTTCGAGTCCATGTCGCCTCAGCGTCCATCCTTAGGTCGCCTCAGCGTCCATCCTTAGGTCGCCTCCGCGTCAATCCTTAGGTCGCCTCCCACACTTATGTCGCCTCCGCAGTCCGCGTCCATCCGTCGCCTCTTCCTCCGTCCTTCGGTCGCCTCCGCTTCCATCCTTAGGTCGCCTCCGTGTCCAACCTTATGTCGCCTACGCGTCCATCTGTCGCCTCCGCTTCCATCCTTAGGTCGCTTCCGCGTCCATGTCGCCTCAGCGTCCATCCTTAGGTCGCTTCCGCGTCCATGTCGCCTCAGCGTCTATCCTTAGGTCACCTCCGCTTCCATGTCGCCTCCGGGTGCATCCGTCGCCTCTGTCTCCATCCTTAGGTCGCCTCCGTGTCCAACCTTATGTCGCCTACGCGTCCATCTGTCGCATCCGCTTCCATCCTTAGGTCGCTTCCGCGTCCATGTCGCCTCAGCGTCAATCCTTTGGTCGCCTCCCAAACTTATGTCGCCTCCGCCTCCATCCTTAGGTCGCTTCCGCGTCCATGTCGCCTCCGAGTCAATCCTTATGTCGCCTCCGCCTCGAAACTTATGTCGCCTCCGCGTCCATCCGTCGCCTCTTCCTCCGTCCTTCGGTCAACTCCGCATCCATATCGCCTCCACGTCCAACTAGGTCGCCTCTACATCCAAGTCGCCTCCGCGTCCATCTAGGTCGCCTCTACCTTAGCTTGCCTTTATTATTGGGAAAACTATCACTCTTAAAACGGCACCATTCTTTTATTCCTCCGAATAATCTAGTACATGCTTTACAATCAAAATCTTAAAATATTTCATATAACTGCCTCCTTCAAAACTTTCATTTTTATTAATTTTTTTTAATTTTTAATAGGTTGCTTGTTGGATTCAGTCCCTGATGTACCTCCTCGAAATCCAACCATGAATAGACATAATGGAAGGCTTCCTTCATCTCATCCTCCACATGAGCTCGACTTCGAACCTTCCTGCGTGGTGCGCTCGTCATCAGGCAACGTTTATATTCCTTCAGGTAATTTTCCTCTTATTTTATAATATCCTCATTTATATTTTTCATCAGACATGCCGAAGGGGACGTTAGATTATAAATCGAATTCGTCGTGTAGTAGTCCTTCGAAGGGCGACATGCAGAAGAATGCCGAAAGGTAAATTTTGTGTTTAAACTGAAACTTAAGGTTTTCTCTTTTCAAAGGTGTTCGCTCGGTTTCGGCCCTCCAGTCCCCGTTTTACCCGTTCGGAGTAATATCAGGAGACTGAACTCAAACCACCATTTTCCACCTCCAAGGTTTCAATTCCAAAAAAGTCTAACCTCACGATGTTCGTGGAAATGTGCAGCCATTGTTTGTATTATACTTTCACTTGTTTTAACGGCAGCACTCACATATATGGCCAGTAAGTATACTTTTCGAATTATTTTCGGGTTTTCAAGGAAAGTTTTAGTGACAAATATTTTGGACTGGTCGTACAACACGAAGGCATGCTCCGTGCTGGTAGACGACGAAGAGTTAAGCGAAACTCTCGTCAAAATTTCACCTGACGGAGCCAAAAGGAACACAACGAGAGCGAAGCCGTCCATTTCGGCGTCTTCAGGAGGTAGGGAACGAGACTACTCGAGTGCAAGGCATCGTAGGGATTTAGCCTTGCATGTTTCCAGTGTGTTGCATGATAAGCATGATAAAGACACACTCACTAATACTAACAGTAGTTCGTTGTCACCGAAAAAGCCTTATAACACCAATATCGGATTGAAAAATTACTTCCAAACGTTCTCCAAAAGTGGAAATCGAGGAGATTACTCGAGCAATTGGTATCGATATACTTTCAAAATGCGTAACCCTTCGTATGGAAAGGTTCTTGATCAAAAGAAAAAAACATACATCAGTGATGAAGAAATGCGCAGTGCTATGGCTGAACTCAAAGGGATACAAAGAAACATCGAAAGGAACGGTATCGTCGAAAAAGTACTTTTTAACAGCTCAAACTTATTTCCTTTAAAAACTGAAAAATTGAAAAATTCGAAGAAAAAGGTCGATTCTTTGGAATTCGAAAACTTCAAGACTCAGCTTCAGCATCAACCTCAAAAACTAAGCAATTCAAGCGAATTCCAATCGGACTCGAGTTTCCCCAGTGATTCATCCGGTTCAGTGGTTAGAAAAGTGAGGAACTTTGACTCCCAAATCTACTCATACCGTAAACAAATCTTCAGCGCACATTCCAATAAAGAAATCGTCCTTTTGACCTCCGATAATTCGAATCATTCATCCTACGTTTACAACCTTCACAATGAAAACGAAAAGGAAAAACCAACAACTCCCACCTACAGTGTCCATAATACGACTAACAAACACGTTTTCATTAACTTTAATAGAAAAGCCAAATTTGAGCATGATAAAAAAATTGTTGTTAACATAACGATTGGAACTCAAAAGAACACGAGTTTGCCAAATAACACGTTGTATGTTATCTCACTTTCCTTACCAGCGGACAACTCTTACGATTTCAATAACCAAGTATTTGTAGAGAATAACAAAATGGAGCACACTACCGTTAAACCTGCAACGAAACCCACCGTTGTCGGGTACCACTCGTTGGGTGGCGTTTGCGAGTGTTCATGCCCAGATTCTGATTCCGCTCAAAAAATTATCGAAAACATTTCAGACTATGAGACAACTGAACCTTTTATCGAAAACACCACAACCTATGAAAGCAGCACTGATGAAATCTCGACTTCGTTTTCGACAACCTTGGAAGATCAAGAAACCACAACTGAAGTCGAAGAAACTTCAACCACGGAAGAAATTCAAGAAAGTTCAACTTTCGATACTTCAACCATTTTACCTCCAGAAACTGTATTTCCATACACTGAGGACACTTCAAGTCCGGACACTTCTACCATTGAGGAAACCAGCACAAACTCATGTCCAGAGGTGACATCGCCACCTCCAGTCATTTTGTTACTAGAAGGTGAGTTATTTTTTATTTTTCCTATAATTTCAACTCTTCCCCATCCCCTACAATTTTTAGGTAAAAAAAAAATCGAAGACATTGGCAATAAAAATGGTGACTGCATGAATTAGGTACATTTGTATGCTGATATAGCATGAATTTTAGTATTATTGAATATTGCACCTTGCACACATTGGGTTTCCCCTTTAACTTTCTGCAACTCCTGGTGTTGGTCCCATAGATGAATGCATTTTTCATTTTTTTGAATGGTAGTGGAAGAAAAATGCTTGGAAGTTGAATAATTGATTATTTATTGGAAGCCCAACCTAAAATCTCGCTTTTACGGATAAGTTCTTGGTTTGTTGCCCTTCTTCAATTATCACGCAAGGCCGGGCTTTAGGGGTAGGAGCGGCCGTATCGAATTTCATCTCAGTAGAAATTGTTTATCTCGATTAAAATATTTTCTCGGGGACATTTGGTTGAAGTGACAGCCCTTACTAAGGGTCGAGGGTGAACATACAATATATATATATATATATATGTGGAATCAGGTTACAACTATTACAGAGTCAGGAGCAGCTATCGCTACTATCTAACTGATCCTCAGCGATTCACCCTGAGAGACAGAGAGATAGAGCGAATGAGGGACTAAGGGTGCCCGCCCCGACAAGAGGGGACAGTCTTCTCTCTCCTCTCTCGAGGGACACTTGGCCTTGTAAAGCCAGAGAGCCCAGGGTGTCTCGCCTAGCGACTTGCGTGTGCCTTATTCTGAGATGGTTCATAGTTTGACGTTTATCATTAATTATCGTGTGTTCGAGGAGGGGGAGATGCCCCCTCCTCCAATATATACAATATATATATATATATATATATATATATATATATATATATATATATATATAATATATATATGTGTGTGGAATCAGGTTACAACTATCACAGAGTCAGGAGCAGCTATCGCTACTATCTAACTGATCCTCAGCGATTCACCCTGAGAGACAGAGAGAGAGAGAGAGCGAATGAGGGACTAAGGGTGCTCGCCCCGACAAGAGGGAACAGTCTTCTCTCTCCTCTCTCGAGGGACACTTGGCCTTGTAAAGCCAGAGAGCCCAGGGTGTCTCGCGTAGCGACTCGCGTGTGCCTTATTCTGAGATGGTTCATAGTTTGACGTTTATCATTAATTATCGTGTGAAGGGGTATCTCCCCCTCCTCACAATATATACAATATACAAACTACATACAATATACTGTATAGGGCTGTCTCTTCTTCAACCAAATTCTGAGATATTTTTATTTATTTTCCCAAAATCATTTATTATACCTTTAAAAAAAAATTGTTTGCCTCGCTTGGTTATAAAAACTAATTATTATTTTTAGAAATTTGTCTTCATATAATTTGTAGTACGAGGTTGGGCTTGATGAAATATTTAATTGACTCTGTTCAAATATTTATGCCTAATTAATTTTTTCTTCTATTTTTTCCATTCCGTTGAATCAATAGGAGGAAAAACGTTTCCAGCTCGTTCTTTCCCTCCTGACGGGACGACCTTCGCCCAGATTCAACTAGGAAAGCAATTAACCAATGAAATCCCTCCTTATGGCTACTGGAATATGCAGTTTTACCAATCAGAGCCAGCGTATGTAAAGTTCGACTATAATATCCCCAGAGGCGCTAGTATCGCCGTTTATGGGAGACGGAATGCTTTACCTACGCATACCCAGTATCATATATTGGAAGTATTGAATGGCTTCAAAGCGAGGATGGCTCGTGCTTCTCATGTAAGAATTTTATTTTATTTTATTTTTTATTAATTATCTTTTTTAGTCGGTGGTCAAAAAAGAAGTTACGCATTATTTAGAACCTGGTCATTGGTTCTTGTCTCTTTACAACGACGATGGTGATCCTCAAGAGATTGTTTTTGTGGCATCCGTGTCTGAAGATATGACGCAAAGTTGTCCTGGTGGATGCAGCGGGAAGGGCCAATGTCTAGTAGGCCACTGTCAGTGCAATCCAGGATTTGGTGGTGAAGACTGCAGTGAAAGTAAGAATACTTGAAAAGAGTTGATTTTTATAAAAAATTTATTTTAGGTGTGTGCCCTGTGCTCTGTAGCCAAAGAGGTGAATACATCAACGGTGAATGCCAGTGTAATCCAGGCTGGAAAGGAAAAGAATGCAGTTTGCGACATGATGAATGTGAAGTTCCTGACTGCAACGGTCATGGCCAATGCGCGAACGGAAAATGTGTCTGCGCTCGTGGATACAAAGGACGTTTCTGCGCAGAAGGTAAAACACCTAAAGCACTCGAATCATTCAATCTTTTCTAGTCGACTGCCCTCATCCGACTTGTACCGGCCATGGATTCTGCGCGGACGGTGTCTGCCTTTGCAAAAAAGGATGGAAGGGAGCGGATTGCAGCGAGACCGATAACGAGGCTTTGCAGTGTCTTCCTGATTGCTCCGGCCATGGACAATTCGACGTCGAAACTCAAACTTGCGCCTGTGAGCCTATGTGGTCAGGCGAGGACTGCTCCAGAGGTGAGAGGCGAAAGCATTTCATAGGTACGGCACCGTACCTAGACAATTAAATTCAAAATATATAAATTGAAATGCTATGACATATGAAATGATCTAGTTTAAGATTATGTTTTTCAACCTTCCATTTTTTTCTGTTCAGAACTATGTGATCTGGATTGCGGACCTCATGGCCATTGTGTAGGAGACGCTTGTGTATGTATGACCGGTTGGGCTGGCGAATATTGCAACATGAAACAATGCGACCAAAGGTAACTTTTTATTTATATAAAATAAGGTTACAATTAAAATTTCAGATGTAATGAACACGGGCAATGTAAAAATGGAACTTGCTTGTGTGTGACCGGCTGGAATGGGAAGCATTGTACTCAAGAAGGATGTCCTCATGCATGTTCCGGTCATGGGCAGTGTAGAGTCAACAATGACGCTCTTTGGGAATGCCGGTGCAGCGACGGCTGGGACGGGAGAGACTGCAGCGTTTTACTTGAGCAAAACTGCAGCGATGGAAAAGACAACGATAAAGGTTTGCATCATGTCCATGAACTTCCCAATTACTTTTTTTTAAAGATGGCCTAGTCGACTGCGAAGATCCAGAATGTTGTTCCAACCACCTCTGCCGAAGTAGCCAACTTTGCGTTTCTGCGCCCAAACCTATCGACATCCTACTTCGAAAGCAGCCTCCAGCGATCACCGCCTCATTCTTCGAAAGGATGAAATTCCTCATCGAAGAAGGAAGCTTGCAAAACTACGCTCGCCAAGAATCCTTCAACGAGAGGTATGTTGCTGCACTTTTGAATACACTTAACCGAAAATAAGAGAATTTAAAATATTTAAATCCTCTCAATAATTTTTTTATTAACACAATGTTCCCACAATGTGGATTTTTTTATATGTTAAGCAATGTTACGTTCATAATTGTTGTCCTATAGAACAACCTTTTAGATTAGTCAATTATTCCTGTCCACTGTCATCTGTTGAGCATATTCATCGTGGCTCTTCTCTCTTATTGCTTTATTGTGCCCTTTGTGATATCTCACTCCCTCTCTAATCATGTACCTTTGCTAACAAAAGTTAGCTCAAGAAATTTTAAAAAAAATTATCAGTTTGATTTTTAAAAATAACATCGTAATGCCTCTTCTTAATGCTGCTAGTGTCTTTTGGAATCACTTCAATGCAAGGTAAGGCCATTCCAATAGGAATATCACTAAAATGCATCAATAGCATATATTTTGAGTCTGGAAGTTATCTGCCAAAAGCCTTCATTTTTCATTGAATTGAGCTACCCCATCCTTTTTTTTTTTTTCCTTGGCAGATAATAAATGATTCTCTCTTATAAAAAAAAGCATGATCTTGGTGCTAAAAACTTTGTGATAATATTTAAACATTAGATACACTGCCACTACAATCAAACTGAGGTCATACTGAAGTGATCAATACATTATTTAAAAATTAAACTTATACACTTTTTATTTTATTTTATTTTTTTTTTTTTAATTTTGAAGTGTAGGTACGATCTAGGGTATACAACGTTGTAGTTGCATGATGTTATTTGTCTCCTGAAAAACCTTCCCCTGCCTTGATCCTAGTGTTTCGTGAAATTTTTTAGTTCGCTTTTTTGTATCTTGATTGCTTTTGTTGTGTTATTTTTGTTTTGAAAAATGTTTTTCATCATACCTATCATAAAACCCGATCATTTTTTTTTTTTTTTTTTTTTTTTTTTTTTTTTTTTTTTTTTTTTTTTTTTTTTTTTTTTACTTCCTTGTAAATTAATACCTTTTAAATAAAAAAAAAGCCTCTCAGCTGAAAGCCTCCGCGAGGCCGGCCCCAATAGCCTGCTTTCCTCCGGAAATCCAAAATGCATACCACTGATTTGGGGTTTGGATATGGCTGGTCACTTTACGACAATGGAGCCCTTTTTTGCTTGATTTTTTATCCTTTTTTGGACACTACGGGCCCTTTCAACTAGATTCTATTCCTGTTGAAAATTAGGGGCCTTTTTTAGCTCAGATTTTGATCCTTTTTGGACACTGGGGGCCCTTTAGAAAGTTAGGGGCCTTTTTAGCTTTATTTTTGATCCTTTTTGGACGCCCTTTTAACAAGAATTTCCCTTTGCCATGAAGAGGGCCCTTTTTAGCCTGATTGTTGATCCTTTTTGGGCACTAGGTGCCCTTTTAACAAGATTTTCCCTTGGCCATGAAAAGGGCCCTTTTTAGCTTTATTTTTGATCCCTTTTGGACACGAGGGGCCCTTTTAACGAGATTTTCCCTTGGCCATGAAAAGGGCCCTTTTTAGCTTGATTTTTGATCCTTTTTGGACATTATGGGACCTTTCTACTAGATTTTCCCTTTACTATGAAAAGGGACCTTTTTAGCTTTATTTTTGATCCCTTTTGGACACGAGGAGCCCTTTTAACGAGATTTTCCCTTGGCCATGAAAAGGGCCCTTTTAAGCTTGATTTTTGATCTTTTTTAGGCACTAGGGGCCCTTTTAACAAGATTTTCCCTTTGCCATGAAAAGGGCCCTTTTAAGCTTGATTTTTGATCTTTTTTAGGCACTAGGGGCCCTTTTAACAAGATTTTCCCTTTGCCATGAAAAGGGACCTTTTTAGCTTGATTTTTGATCCTATTTGGTCACTAGGGGCCCTTTTAACAAGATTTTCCCTTTGCTATGAAAAGGGCCCTTTTTAGCTTGATTTTTGATCCTTTTTGGGCACTACGGGCCCTTTTTACTAGATTTTTCCCTTTGCTAGGTAAAGGGCCCTTTATAGCTTTATTTTTCTTTTTTTGACACTAGGGGCCTTTTTAACAAGATTTTCCCTTGGCCATGAAAAGGGCCCTTTTTAGCTTGATTTTTGATCCTTTTTGGGCACTAGAGGCCCTTTTAACAAGATTTTCCCTTTGCCATGAAAAGGGCCCTTTTTAGCTTGATTTTTGATCCTTTTTGGACACTAGGGGCCCTTTTTACTAGATTTTTCTCTTTGCTACGTAAAGGGCCCTTTATAGCTTTATTTTTGTTCTTTTTTGGACACGAGGGGCCCTTTTAACAAGATTTTCCCTTGGCCATGAAAAGGGCCCTTTTTAGCTTGATTTTTGATCCTTTTTGGGCACTAGGGGCCATTTTAACAAGATTTTCCCTTTGCTATGAAAAGGGCTCTTTTTAGCTTGATTTTTGATCCCTTTTGGACACGAGGGGCCCTTTCAAACCATTTTAAGTTTTTTTTTATTATTAATATTCCCGAAGAAGGACTCGGGGAGAGGATGCATTTTGATTTTCCTTTAAATTTTACCCTGGTTGAAGTTTTGGATTGTTTATTGCCTCCACTCATAATTTGTTAATTTCTTCCTATATTTTTTTTTTCCAAACCCACATAATTTTGTCTGTAAAAGGAAAACCTATATTTTATTTTGCCACATTTCATTCGCCTTTTTAAAGCTGATAGCAAACTTGGTAGATTTCTTCAAGAAATCCGGAAGTTTTGCGAGCTGTATTTTATCATTGGTACAATTTCTTAACAGCCGGTCTGGTGTGGTACGCGGAAGAGTTGTCACCACCATTGGGATGGGTTTGATGGGTGTAAGGGTGAGCACTTCCAAGACTGAAGGATTCACTCTTACCCGTGAAGATGGCTGGTTCGACCTTCTAGTCAACGGCGGCGGCGCTGTCACTCTTCAGTTTGGCAGAAGTCCATTTCGAGCGCAGAGCATCATCGTTAACGTCCCTTGGAATGAGGTTCGTTCGTTTATCAGCTAAAAATTTTTTTTAAATTTAATCTTTAGGTTGTTATAATTGATACAATTGTGATGTACACTGGAGAAGACAAGCCTCTTCAAATCGGCCCTCAAGTTTGTCACGCCCATGATTACGATGTGATGAAACCCGTCGTTTTGGCTACTTGGAAACATGGCTTTCAAGGATCTTGTCCTGACAAGAGTGCTATTCTAGTCGAATCACAGGTAAATTTTTTTATTTTTAGGGTGAAAACCAGGAATCTGAGGTCGGTTTCGGGATATAACACTTTTTTTTTTTACCTAACCAAAGGGGGGACCCTTCTTCACTTTTTGGGGTCAAAAATTTTTATTTTTTGTTTTCACCCAAAATGTGGTTTTTGACCATTTTTAGGGTGAAAAACAAGAATCTGAGGTCGGTTTCGGGATATAAAATCATTTTTTTCCACCTCACCAAAAGGGGGACCCTTCTTCACTTTTTTGGCTCAAAAATTTTTATTTTTTCATTTCACCCAAAATGTGGTTTTTGGCCATTTTTAGGGTGAAAAACAAGAATCTGAGGTCGGTTTCGTGATTTAAAAACATTCTTTTTCAACCTCACCAAAGGGGGGACCCTTCTTCACTTTTTGGGGTCAAAAATTTTTATTTTTTGTTTTCACCCAATATGTTGTTTTTGACCATTTTTAGGGTGAAAAACACGAGTCTGAAGTCGGTTTTGAGATTTTTTTTTTTTTTTTTTTTTTTTTTTTTTTTTTTTTTTTTTTTTGACTACTTCTATTTTGTCATTTTTATTTTATTTTTTATTTATTTTATTTTTTTTTTTTTTATTTTTAGGTGGTTCAAGAAAGTTTTCAAATCCCTGGAACTGGTTTGAATCTCGTCTACCACAGTTCTCGGGCCTCTGGCTACTTGTCGACCATTCAGCTTCAACTTACGCCAGAAAAAATACCGCCAAGCTTAAAACTGATTCATTTACGGATTACGATTGAAGGGATCCTTTTTGAAAAAGTTTTCGAAGCTGATCCTGTTATTAAATTCACTTACGCTTGGAACAGATTGAACGTCTACAGGTAGATTCGTTTTTATCTTTTTGACTTTTCATCCAATTTTCGTAGACAACGAGTTTACGGCGTAACTACAGCATTGGTCAAAGTCGGCTATGAATATTCAGACTGCAAGGACATCATGTGGGATGTTCAAACGACCAAACTCAGCGGTCATGATATGAGCATCTCTGAAGTCGGAGGATGGAATTTGGACATTCATCATAGATACAATTTTCATGAAGGTAAGAAGAGCCCAAACCTCCGTAATTGACTAATCTGTTGTATTTCGCAGGAATTCTTCAAAAGGGAGATGGGACGAATATTTATTTGAAACACAAGCCCCGGGTGGTGAGAACAACTTTAGGAGATGGACACCAGCGGCCGCTTGACTGTTCGGATTGTGACGGCACTGCAGGGACCAAACAGAGGCTTTTGGCTCCAGTCGCACTAACAGCCGCTCCAGACGGTTCCATCTACGTGGGCGACTTCAATCTCGTGAGAAGGATCATGGTCGACGGCAGCGTCAGAACGATCGTCCGATTAAAGTAATTAATTTGACCAATATACAATTTAATAACAAAAAATTCAGTGTTACCAGAGTGGCATATCGTTACCATATTGCGTTGAGCCCCCTAGACGGTACTTTGTACATCTCGGATCCGGAATCTCATCAGATATTGCGTGTCCGCTACACTGATGATTTCTCCGATCCGGAAAGGAATTGGGACACGGCTGTCGGCTCCGGTGAAAGATGTTTACCTGGCGATGAAGCTCATTGCGGAGACGGTGCTTTGGCCCGTGATGCCAAACTCGCTTACCCTAAAGGAGTCGCGGTATCAGCGGACAATGTCCTTTACTTTGCCGACGGTACGAATATCAGGATGGTCGACCGCGATGGCATCGTGACCACCGTCATCGGCAACCACGTTCACAAAAGTCATTGGAAACCGATTCCATGCGAAGGAACCCTAAACGTCGAAGAAGTACGTCAGATTCGCTTCAAATTCAATAACCATTTTTAAAATTGCAGGTGCATCTTCGCTGGCCTACCGATTTGGCGATCAATCCTTTAGACAATTCGTTACACATCGTTGATGACCACATGGTTTTAAAACTGACCAACGATGGAAGAGTGAAAGTCGTCGCTGGCCGTCCATTGCATTGTCAAGCAAGAGGGCTCGATTCCGAACTTGCCACTCAAGCGACTCTCGTCATGCCGCAAAGTATCGCATTTTCACCATCTGGTGATCTTTACATCGCTGAAAGTGATTCACAAAGAATCAACCGAGTGAGAGTAGTTGGTATGTTGTTTTTTTTAAAGGTTACATAACCTAAATGAAATTTTTTTTAGGTACGGATGGAAAAATTAGCCACTATGCTGGTGCTGAGTCGAAATGCAACTGTTTAGACAGAGGTTGTGACTGCTTCGAGCAAGATCACTTTTTAGCATCTTCATCGAAATTTAATACCATTTCCTCCGTCGTCGTTTCTCCCGATGGGATACTTCATATTGCTGACCAAGCAAATTACAGGTAATCGATAAGTCATAGGATGTCGAGACTAGTCTCATTTTAAAGGTAATCTTAAAAATGAGTCTCCGGAGACCACCGGATCAGTAGTTCTCCCGTACAGCAAACAGTAATAATTTTTTTTCGCAAAGTTGGTAACCATTTCCAAACCATGAAAGATGGAAAGCTTAGACTTTTTTAGAAATGTTCCTTATTTTATTACCTTTAAAATGAGACTAATACCGACCTTCTAGGATCATCCGTTCTCTCGCGAGAGCCATAAATGAGATATTTTGCCCCTAAAAAAAAAAATTCAACTTTAACCATCGATATCTTCCGAACCGCTTGACCGATTTCAATTTTTGAAAACTCATTAGACGCAGAATTTAAAAATCTTTCTTTTTTTACTTCGTGGTTAAGTCGCAAAAACGCATCGTTTTCGAACTAGAGCTCAAAAACCGAAAAAAGGTTCCAATTTTGGCCATTTTTTTCAAAATGGCGGATGAAGCAAACTTGGATTTGAAATAACCTCATGGTCCTAAACATGATAAAATAGTGCACCTTTTGCAGAATTTTGACTAATTGTCTTTTTTGTTACAGAATAAGATCAGTTATTGCAAGTATACCTGAGGCGAATCCATCGAGAGAGTATGAGGTTTATTCCCCTGAGACACAGGAGCTTTACGTTTTCAACCGATTTGGCCAACATATTGCAACCAAGAATATCCTGACCGGAGAAACGAGCTATTTGTTTACTTATAATGTGAACACAAGCAATGGAAAGCTGAGCACGGTCACAGATACGGCTGGAAATAAGGTGTTCCTTCTTCGCGACTATACTAGCCAAGTTAATTCCATCGAGAATACCAAAGGACAAAAATGCCGATTGAGGATGTCTAGAATGAGACTCCTGAGTGAATTAAGCACCCCTGATAATTACAACGTGACGCTTGATTATCACGGACCAACTGGATTGCTAAGAAGCAAATTGGATTCTGCGGGGCGCTCTTATGTCTATTCCTATGATGAATTTGGTCGTCTTACCACGGCTGTGACACCGACTGGAAAAGTAATCAAGCTCTCTTTCGACCTAAGCCAGAAAGGAGCCATGGTGAAGGTCTCGCATGATAACTATCAGCCGACGACGATGGTCATCAAAGGTTCCTCGGTCGTCACCAAACTTGGCGAAGCAGAACAGAAAACTTTCGTTTCCAACGATGGGAGCGTCACGACCGTCTCGCCTTGGGGACACATCATAAGCACTGATACTGTCGCATATTCCGTCTTGGGTGAGATAGATCCTGTTTTGGGTGAAAGCTACCCTGTTCCTGCGAAACAAAAGACTGATATTGGAGGAGACCTCGCTAATCGATTCGAATGGCGCTATTTCATGAGGCGTGCACCTGGTGCTAAAGCTAGAAATTCAGGTATTTAACTGCTATTAACTTTAACACGTTCCGGCCGCCCGTATTTTATATATAGCCCGTCTTATATATAAGGCCCGTCTTGTATATAAGGCCCGTCTTATATATAAGACAGGACACTTTCATCTGGAAAGTGTTAAAAAAATCTAACTTAAACATTTTTTTTAGGTAAAGGGGTCGTCCAAGTAGGCCGAAAATTGAGAGTGAACGGTGAAAACCTATTGACGTTGGAGTACGACCGCGGGACTGGGACCGTCGCCGTATTTTTCGATGACAGGGTTGAATTAATAAATGTGACTTACGACAAAACTGCAAGGCCTGTTAAATGGGGACCAAGGTACTCTATTATTTTATTCTTCATTTTCTAATTTGTTTTCAGGAACGGGATATTTGCCGGAGTAGAGTTAGAATACGACCGATTTAGTCGGCTAAGTACTTGGAAATGGGGCGAACTGAGCGAAAGCTACGAATTCGATCGGGCAGGACGTTTGTCCGAAATAAGATACGCGGACGGCACCTCGACTCTTTATGCTTTCAAGGATATGTTCAGTAGTTTGGTAATTTTTGGTTTGAAATTAGGATTAATTGGTTTTAACGGTGATTTTTTAGCCTTTGAAGGTGACAACTCCTCGAGGGAGCGATTACCTACTTCAGTATGATGAGGCGGGGGCTTTGCAATCGCTGACCACTCCAAGAGGTCATATTCACACTTTTTCGCTTCAGACGTCTCTCGGGTTTTTCAAATATCAATATTATTCGCCCATGAATCGACATCCTTTTGAACTACGATACAACGACGATGGTCAAATTTTAGCCAAGTTGTATCCTCACCAATCGGGAAGGGTCGCTTATGTTTATGATCAGTCTGGAAAACTCGACACTGTTTTGGCTGGTTTGTATTTTTTTAATTCTTCATTGTGCTGGTGATATTAATTCTTTATTTGTTTTCGCTGTTTATCACTGATAAAAGGTTTTATCCGCTTTAGAAACCTAGTGCAATACTGAATAACTAATATACAGATATATCATAACCTATCTTTCATAACCTAAAACCATATCTGTTTCTTTTAGGTCTATCATCAATTCACTATACATATCAAGAAAGCACAAATTTAGTCAAAAACATTGACATAATTGAACCAAGTTTTGAGCTTAAGCACGAGTTTAGGTACCATATTGGAATTTTGAAAGATGAAAAACTCAAATTTGGCAGCAAATCAGGTCTACACAACACTCATTACCGGTATGTTTTTTTGTTTTTTTAAAGATATTTTATTTATAAAATTTTAGCTACCAATATGACGGAAATGCTCGTATTTCTGGCATCGATGTTGAGATTGATGGAAAAGAGTTGCAGCAGCTGAGAGTGAAATATTCGCAAAACCTTGGCGTACTGGAAGGGGTTAGCGACTTGAGAATTTACCGCAATAGTTTCAACCGATCTTTGATACAAGATGCTGGAAAGCAATATTTCGCTATTACTGAATATGATACGCATGCGCGGATAAAGACTGTTTTGGTGAACATTAAAAGCATCGATGTGTTCAGAATGGAGCTCGATTATGATGTCCGGAGTAGGATAAGCGCCATCAAGATTCAAACTCACCGTGCGACCACTACAGACCACATAACATACAGCGCAGACAGCCATGTGCTCGAAGTGAGCGGCGAAAGCGAATGGAAGTTTGTCTACGATGAAAATGGCAATATTATCAGCATAATGGATAAAGGGAGAAAACTCTCTTTAGGGTATGACAGTGGCGATCGTGTTCTGCAGGTTGGCGATGTCGAATTGAACGGATATGACGCCAGAGGATTCGTCGTGCGACGTGGAGAAACGAAACTTCGCTACAATGAGCTCGGACAGCTCAGCAGCGCTACGGAAAATGAGCGGTTTACTGCTTGGTACAGATATGACGACAGAGGAAGATTGATAGCGATCCATAATGCACAAGGCAACACTTATCAGCTTCTTTATGCGGACCCGATGATGCCAGATCTCGTCACTCATCTTCATTTCCCACACAACGGGCAAACTTTTAAATACCTTTATGACGAAAAAGGTGTCCTTGTCGCCATTGAAACCACAGAAATGAGGTATTTAAGTTATTTTATGTTTTGAATGTTTCTAAAGTTTTTTAGAATGTATGTCGCTTCTGATCAAAATGGATCGCCTATCGTGTTCTTCGATACTAATGGAAATATAATAAAAGAATTCCGACGGTCGCCTTTTGGTCATGTTACTTCCGACACGAATCCGGATTTCTTGGTCCTTGTGGGATATCAAGGAGGCATCCCGGATCCTCATACTGGTTTCTTGTATTTGAGGAAGAGGTGGTACGATCCTATGTTTGGACAATGGATTACCCCCGACTGGGAAAGGCTGGCGAACCAACTGACATCGCCCACCGATATCTTCATTTATAGGTTCCAAAATAACGATCCGATTAATCCGCTTAACCGTCAAACCATCAACTACATGACTGGTATGTATTATTCATCAGTGCTGGCTTTAGGGGTGGGCGAGCTGTGGTTTTTGATCATTTTTGGGGTATAAAACAAGAATCTGAAGTCGGTTTTTGGATATAAAAACTTTTTTTTCGGCCTAACCAAAGGGGGGACCCTTCTTCACTTTTTTGGTTCAAAAATTTTTGTTTTTTGATATCACCCAAAACGTGGATTTTGATGATTTTTGGGATGAAAAACAAGAATCTGAAGTCGCTTTTGGGATAAAGAAACATTTTTTTTTAACCTAACCATAGGGGGGACCCTTCTTCACTTTTTTGGCTCAAAAATTTTTATTTTTTCATTTCACCCAAAATGTGGTTTTTGGGAATTTTTAGTGTGAAAAACAAGAATCTGAGGTCGATTTTGGGATATAGAAACATTTTTTTTAACCTAACCATAGGGGGGACCCTTCTTCACTTTTTTGGCTCAAAAATTTTTATTTTTTCATTTCACCCAAAATGTGGTTTTTGGGCATTTTTAGTGTGAAAAACAAGAATCTGAGGTCGGTTTTGGGATATAGAAACATTTTTTTTTAACCTAACCATAGGGGGGACCCTTCTTCACTTTTTTGGCTCAAAAATTTTTATTTTTTCATTTCACCCAAAATGTGGTTTTTGGGCATTTTTAGTGTGAAAAACAAGAATCTGAGGTCGGTTTTGGGATATAGAAACATTTTTTTTTAACCTAACCATAGGGGGGACCCTTCTTCACTTTTTTGGCTCAAAAATTTTTGTTTTTGATTTCACCCAAAATGTGGATTTTGACCATTTTTGGGATGAAAAACAAGAATCTGAAGTCGTTTTTCGAATATAAAATGACTTTTTTTTTTTTTTTTTTTTTATTTATTTTTTTTTTATTTGCTCAAAATCTGTATGGGCGGCACTCCTTTATTGTTGTTTTTTCATACTTCTAATTTAATGTGAATTTACAGACTTGGGAAGTTGGTTAAAACTTTATGGATACGATATTGAAAATATTCTTGGTTCGTCCTACATGAAGAGGATGGTCTATCAACCGACTGCCAAAGTAACTTCACCACAATTGGCTCCTGATTTCGGCGTCATGTCAGGACTTCAGTGCATCATTGACAGAGTAAATATTACCGTTTAATTTTACGTTTTTTGTAACTTTTTTAAAGGTTTCTGACAAATTCAAGTCTCTCGGTTTTGTACCGCAGCCGCTTTTAAAAATGGAAGCTCGGACGAGGAATTTATTGCCGAGAGTTGCATATCGGCGATCTGTTTTCGGCGAAGGTGTTCTTCTTTCAAGAGCGAATGGTCGAGCTTTGGTTTCAGTCGTTGAAGGTGTCAACACCGTCGTTCAAGACGTAGTCACCTCAGTTTTCAACAATTCTCATTTTCTCGACCTCCATTTTACGCAGCATGATCAAGACATGTTTTATTTCGTCAAGGTATTTTTTGTTCAATGTCAATAGTCCAGACATCTTAGGATATCCATCTTATTTTATGTTTTTTTGGTCGCTGATTACGAATCTGAAGTTTCGTAATCAGCGACCAGGGGCGGATCGCGGCCGTTTTCGGCCCACCGGGCGCATCCACTAGACCGGCCTTTTTTTTTTTTTTTTTTTTTTTTTTTTTTTTTTTCCAAATATCCCCCAAAAATTTAGTTTTTCTTCTCTTTCTGAACATATTTTAACGCTATTTTTCATTAAAAACCTTAAAATCGACATTATAAGAGCCAATTTTTTTCTTTAAAAACCCTCAAAATCAAAGTTTTAAGAGCCTTTTTTCGTCAAAAACCTTAAAATTGACATTTTAAGAGCGAATTTTTCTTCAAAATTAACATTTGTAAAGCTTAATTTTCGTCTAAAAACCTCAAAATCAAAGTTTTAAGAGATATTTTTCGTCAGAAAGCTCAAAATCGAAGTTTCAAGAGCCCAATTTTCGTCCATAAACCTCAAAATAAAAGTTTTAAAAGCCTTTTTTCGTCGAAAATCTCAAAATCAAGGTTTTAAGAGCCAAATTTTCTTCAAAAAACCATAAAATTGACATTTTAAGAGCCAATTTTTCTTCAAAAACATCAAAATCAACATTTGTAAAGCCTAGTTTTCGTCCAAAAACTTCGACTCTTAGATTAACTCTTAGAACCTCGATTTCGAAGTTTTTCGACGAAAAATTAACTCTTAAAACCTCGTTTTCGAAGTTTTTCGACGAAAAATTAACTCTTAGAACCTCGATTTCGAAGTTTTTCGACGAAATATTAACTCTTTAAACCTCGATTTCCCCTAGAATAGCCCAGGCCCCTGTGAAATGTTTCAGTTCCTCGAATTTTTTGCCCTTTCAGCTTTTTTTTTGCTTCTGTTTTAGTTTAAAAAAAAAAATTGGCCCTCAACGGCCCTCGAGGGCAGCGGCCCACCGAGCGATCGCTCGGTAGCCCGGCGGCCCGATCCGCCCCTGTCAGCGATCCAAAAAACATAAAAAAAAGATGGATATTACGACTGTACCTAATTTTCCCGCTAACTGCCCTTTTTTTATCTAAAATGCCTGGGCTACAAGATGATTTTTGACCAAATTTTTCAGGATAATGCGTTGAAATTGAAAGACGATCTTGAAGAGCTGAGAAGACTCGGAGGTATGTTTAATGTTTCGACGCATGAAACGGTCGACGGTAAAGAGCTACGGTTACACAGTTCGGACGCCGTAGTTTCCATTCGCTACGGAGCGGATCCGCAGCAAGAGCGACACCGCCTGCTCAAACATGCTCACAAAAGAGCAGTCGAGCGAGCGTGGGAAATCGAAAAATCGTTAGTCTCCTCAGGCCTCTCCGGAAGAGGCGAATGGACCGAAGAGGAGCGCGAAGAACTCCTCCTACGGGGCCGCGTCGAAGGCTACGATGGCGTCGACATCCACAGCGTACAACGTTACCCCCAACTCGCCGACGACCCTGGCAACGTCACCTTCAGAAACGATGCCAAACACAAACGAAAACGACGCCAGCACCACCATGACTCGACTTGAATTAACAACATAGGACTGTAAATACTGTGATAAAACAACCTTGTGTTCTATTCAACTATCATTGCAATCAATTTGCTTATTTTTTTATAATTGTTTTCCTGTATATATTATAAATATATAAATATCTCTAATTGTCGCTAAACTTCCATATTGGATATCGTCGTTAATAAGACATTTAGCCCCCCGAAATGTCTATGTATTGTAGTTTCGAGGCCAATCTATCCGCTATTCCACTAATGACCTTCATTTGATTGCCCGCGATGAAGTTTTTGTCATATTTATGACTGATGTAGATAGTTTTTGTAAAACGTAGCACCAATGTCATATGATTTTTACCTATTATTTGTGATGATTCTTCTGCAATAATGTTTTTTAAACAAAATAAAGTTCTAAGTAATAAACTTGTGAATTATACTTTTGTACTCTATTTTTTAATGATAAACTCTAAGGTGTTGTTTTATTACTTAGGATTATGTTGTAAAAATGAATTAATGTACAGTGCTGTGAGAATAGGCTTAAAACTGATCCTTTGGATGTAAATATTTTTGGAAAAGAGTCAATAATCTAGTTTTTTTTTTGTTATCAATTTTTTTTGCGCTGTACTTATTGCTCATAGTGAGGTCCACCATTTTTTATGAGCAAGGAAGGATAATTAATGTTTAAAAACACCGACATCTTCATTAATGTATAATATTTGTATTTAATGTACCACGATATGTGTAATGTAGTTAAATTAGCTAAATAGAAGCTGTTATTATAAAGGATCCTGGTTGTATTGAGGCTTTGCTATCTAAATCTTGTGTATATTGAATGTTTTTAGTTACCGTGTCCTTTAGAAACGATTTTACACAAGAAAAATGTCGTTCCATAGGTGCAGAATGATGACAATCTAGTTTATCGCTTCTTTTATTTTACCTTCCATTTCTAGCGGCCTATATTTCTTTTCTTTTTTCCGTTTTTTATACTACAGGGTAGTCAATTTTCTTTTAAAGGCTCAGAACTTTTTTTTCTTTTGTCTAGTCCCTTGACTGTTTAGTCAACGTCAAAACTGTGCATTTAGAGGTGTTATAGTTTTCCATAGTTATTTATTAGTTACTTTTAAATATATAATATTACCTAGGAGGAAAAGATTGAGAAGTGATTTATTTTTACAGTTAGTATATTTATATCTTGTAAATAACATTATATTATGTATTTGAAAAGATATACGAGAGGAAAATTAATTTTTTTTCCTTTATGTTGGTGCATAAGTATGATTTCCTACTGTCGACCCATGCTAATTAGATGTATTGATTTAATGATTCCTATTGTCAAAACGGTCTGATAATCTGCAGATTTCCAACATGCTTTAACAATATTTAGTATTGCGTAGTAATTTCACTGTTGATGTAATGTTGAAAAGCAATATTATTATGAATGTAATTCAGAATGTATTTTTTTGTGCAATCCTTAGAGTATTCCACCTATAAAAGAGTCTATTACGTCAACTTTCGCCCATATAGTTTTCCTACGGAGAGGTCTTTTTTTAATTTTAATTTTTTTTTTAAAGACCTTTTGTGACTTATTTTGAAAACGTAGGTTTTGTAGCGTTTCTGTTGTGTAAATATGAAAAATTGCTATTAGTCATTCAATTGATTTGAAAGATTGTCTACTTTACACGAGAAAAGCCAAAGGAATAGAATATACAGTTTTTAAATGACAGTTTTTGTTGGAATATGATCAGTTCCGAATCATTTTATTTTTTTGTACTTACTACATGTTTATTCGACACAACAAAATCAAATAATAAAAATGATTATTTACTAGTTTGTTGTTTGTTTTTGTATTCCCTTTGGACTTTATGTTCGCTTTTTAGATGGCGTCAATCCAAAACCATACTCAATAATTATATATATATAATATATTATTATATTATATATTATATATATATATATATATATATATATATATATATATATATATATATATTATATATATATATATATATATATATATATATATATATATATAATATATAATATAATAATATATAATATATATATATAATATATAATATATATATATATATATATTTTTTTTTTTTTTTTTTTTTTTGTAAATAAAGAAAAAACAAGCCTATAACATGTAAAAACATTGATAATTTATTGTCTAAATTTTCTTGAGCAGTTTTCATCACATTCATGTCTAAAAAATATTAATTCTTGTACGTTGCTTTTCCTTGATTTTTTTTTGGCTTTTTTTTCTTTGCTTTCTTGACTTTTCTTGGCTTGTAGGAACATTTTCGTTTTTAATATCTCCAGATCGGCCGCTATTAAAGAAAAAAAAAAATTAGTTAATTTGAAATTCCAGTAAATATTAATACCTCCGAGGTCTTCTTGGCCGCAGCAGTTTTCCTAGAAAGAAAAAAGTAACTTAACATACAAATTTATGAAAAATTGCAAAATTTATTGACAATCAAACTATATGATGAAAATTTTAAATTGGTAAAATAACTCACTCAGCTTTACGGGAGACAGGGCGAGCAGATTTTGGTCGGACTACAGGATTAGCGGAGGTCGCATTGTCGGAATCCTGAAAAGGAAACAAATCATGAAGATGGAATGGATATTAGATGAAAGACATTACCTTTCGGATGGATATTCTGGATTTAGCACTGAAATATACATAAAAATTTAATAAAAAACGAATAAATTGTAAGGAAACCAAAGGTTCACAGGTTCATTGCCCATAAAATGCTTACCTCAGAAATAAGGAAGACGGCTTCTTATCATCATCCTACAATCAAAAAGCATTATGTTAATAATTAAAGTACAGTAGAATTCAAATAATTTGTACAGGGCATGAGAAGAGTAAAAGGATAGGCAAATGATCACCTTTTTAGCCGTCCCAGGTTTCGTATTTTTTCCACTTTCATCGTTTATCAAACTTTTGACATCTGAAGTGCTGTTAAAAGAAAATAAACATTAAAATTAAATACACTGCAAGGTGGATTCAACCATCCAAAAAAAAAAAAAAAAAAAATTTTAAATTGGTAAAATAACTCACTCAGCCCTACGGGACACTGGACGAGCCGATTTTGGTCGCACGGTAGGGTTTGTGGAGGTTTCATTTAAGTCGGAATTCTGAAAAGGAAATGATTAAGATGGAATGGCATATTAAATGTAAGAAATTACCATCCTGAAGCACATTCTGGACTTAGCCCTGGAAATGTAAATAATTAATTAATTTAAAAAATCATTCTGAACCAAGTGTACCACAACAAAACCCTATAAAACTTAAAATAAAATCTCACCTTGAAAATAAAGATGGCGATTTGCCCTGACCATCGTCCTAAAATGAATAAAAAACGTTGTATTATTCATGTTTTTGTGCATTTTCAGTAAATTGGCCACTTTTACTTTAATTGCAAATAAAAAAGAATGCCACAAGATAAATAAATAATTAAATGGATGCAATCACCTTTTTAACCTCAAAATCACGTTTTTCTTTTTCATCATTTATCGAACCATTCACATTTGAATTCCTATAAATTAAATGAAATAAAAATAATAATTCCCAATAGGATAAAACTGTGGAGAAATTTTTTGAAATAACTTACTCATTCCTACGTGAAACAGGACGGGCTGTCATTGGCCGCACGAGAGGATTTTCAAGGTTTGCTTTGGGGTCAGGCTGATAAATAATAAATAAATAAATTCTTTTTATTTGAGTTTGAAAAAAAAAAAAAAAAAAAAAAAAAAAAAAAAAATGAAAAACATTACCTTCCTTCGGACACACATTCTTGACTTAGCCCTGGAAATGTACATAAAAATTAATTTTAAAAAAATTTGAAAATGTTGTAACTTTCACATTATTTCCTTATTAATTTCTGATCTAGGCGTACCTCCTAGGGAAGAGGGAAGCATAAAATCATAAAATACTCACCTTAAAAATACTGATGACATGGGCGGCATATCTTCATCGTCTTCTTCATCTTCATCGTCCTCGTCTTCCTAAAATTAACATTTTATGTTAATATTTAATAAACTAGAATTCTAATATTATATAGGGCGTAACAAGGTGAAAGGATGGGCATCATCAACCTCTTTTAAAAATAAAGTAGGGTATTGATTCTTTTTGTCAAAAAAAGGCCAAAATTGCTATGCCCATAAGAGCTGCAGTATGCCAGTAAATTGGGTGTTTTTAAATTAATTTAGGTATGCATAAAAAAAAAAAAAATTTATTTATTTATATGACTTTGCAAAATCAATAAATTATTAAATTGATACAATTACCTCTTTATCGGATTCAGGTTTCGCCTCAACAACGCTTTTTTCATTTTCATTATTAATCGAACTTTTTATATCTAAAGCGCTATAAAAAAATAAATAAATAACTTGAAAATAAGGCAACAAAATCCATAAATTAAGATTGTTATACATGAGATGTTGAAATTACCTTAACTTTTCTGCTACAAGAGGCAAAACGACGTCTCCAACAGCCAAAGCCTAAAAAATTAAAAAGTGAGTTTTTTTAATAAAATTGGGCTACTTTTTTAAGGCCCAAACTGGGAACCCTGTACTCTGACAAAGTTGGGCTTTTGAAAGTGTTGCCAGTTTGGTCAATTTATCACAAATTTGGGTACTTTTTTAAGGCCCAATCTGGCAACCCTGGTCCAAACTAGCCAAAAAAGTAGTCCAGAAGGGCAACACCTTAAAACTAAAAAGAGGTCCAAACCAAAAAGGGCCTAAAATGGGTCAAAACCATGAATTCGAAATCGGGAAAAGTGGACCAAAGCAACAAGGGGTCCGTCAAATGTGGGTCCAAACCAAAAAGGTGACAATAATGTCACAAAAATAGTGAATAATGGTTGAATCACTGGAATTTTACCTCAGGCTCTGATGCTTTAAGAGGGCTCGACTTTTCTTCCGGCCGAGGCTTAATAGTGGCGGAGGAATCTGAATCTTCTGGACACGTCCCGAAAAATGTCGTCTCCGTTTTTGTCGACTCATCATCGGAGTCGCCATCGGAATCAGAGCCCGATGTGGACGAGGTTTCAGATTCTTCGTCTAATGTCGATGAGCCTGAAGTAGAGGAAGTATTTGAGGAAGTCGCAGTCGTTTCAGTTTCGGTTTCTTCGTCGGACGAACTTTCTTCCGTAGTCGTTGTGTCCATCCCTGACTCGGAGGCGCTAGTCGTGACCTATTTGGGAGTGAACGTTAAGGGGCCGTGAAAACAGTTTTTCAATGATAGCTCATAGAAAAATGATCCGATCAGGACCGGACATTTTTTAAAATGAAGCTTATTCATTTATCTGCGCCTTGAACTAAACTTATTGTAATATTATTTAATCTTTATATTAAAAAAAATTGTTTAAACCTTTTTTTTTACTTTTTTTTAGTTTAAGGCGCTTCACATACTGAAAAAGATAGGTGTGAAAATTTTGAATTAGTTCGGCTGATTCAATCTTTAGTAATCATTGAAATACATTTTCAATAAGTTTTGAATCTCGCGGGTTTTTAAACGAATCAGAGACCAGTTTAATGAGTGGGGATGGGCAGGAGGAGGTCGTGTTATGCGGGTTTCCACGAGATAGACAGGCGCTACACGGCCCCTCAATGAAATTCACGAGATCCACGTGGATGGTTTTATAGGATAGGACCACTGGGAAATCGGGATTTTTGGGACACTTTTTAGTTTGATTGTTGATCCTTTTTGGACTCCCCTTTTTCCTTTATGACAAACAGGGCCCTTTTTAGCTTGGTTTTTGATCTTTTTACCATTTTTGGGTAGGAGTTATAACTTTCTCAAAAAGAAAGTTAATGTATTACTGAAGAACTCGGGTTTTCAGGAAGGGAGACCCCAGGGTCAATCTGACTAGTGAATTTTTCTTTTTAATTGGTTTATTAAAATCGGGTTTCTCATTAAAAAGGAAACAATTTAGGCCTCTCCGGTAAATCTGTGTTTGTGGAGAGGTCTGTAGAGCCCCCAACTTATTGAGAAAGTTCCAGTTATACCAAAATTTGATGAGGAATGGGAGGAGATGGGGGGGGGTATTTAATTTAATTTAGGGAAATTATAGACAAAAAGAAGAAGAAAGAAAAAGATTGTAGCTTTTTTAGAAATAATTAAATATCAAATTTACCTCAGGTGACTTCTCTTTTGGAATTTCCTTGGGCATCCTTTTAATTTCCGTTCCTTTGTCATCTTTACGCTCCTCCTGTGCCTAAAATTGTAGAAGGAAAAAAAATCATTCATGGGCTTTATGTTTAATTTTTTTTTTTTTTTTTTTTTTTTTTTTTTTTTTTTTTTTTTTTTTTTTTTTTTAATGGCGTTGGCTTTACCTCAGGTGACTTCTCTTTTGGAATTTTCTTGGGCATCCTTTTAATTTCAGTTCCTTTGTCATCTTTACTCTCCTCCTGTGCCTAAAATTACAGAATTTAAAAAAATCATTCATGGGCTTTATGTTTAATTTTTTTTTTTTTTTTTTTTTTTTTTAATGGCGTTGGCTTTACCTCAGGTGACTTCTCTTTTGGAATTTTCTTGGGCATCCTTTTAATTTCCGTTCCTTTGTCATCTTTACGCTCCTCCTGTGCCTAAAATTACAGAAGGAAAAAAAATCATTCATGGGCTTTATGTTTAATTTTTTTTTTTTTTTTTTTTTTAATGGCGTTGGCTTTACCTCAGGTGACTTCTCTTTTGGAATTTTCTTGGGCATCCTTTTAATTTCAGTTCCTTTGTCATCTTTACGCTCCTCCTGTGCCTAAAATTACAGAAGGAAAGAAATGATTATTGGGCAATAATATTAATTAAATATCAAATTTACTTCTGGTGACTTCTCTTTTGGAATTTCCTTGGGGAACCTTTTTATTTCCGTTCCTTTATCATCTTTATGCTCCTCCGGCACCTAAAAAATACAGAAGGATTACTCAAAATAAGGACTTTTTAAGAATGTGTGCTTGTGGGGGGAAGGGGGGTTGAGGGGTGTGATAGTTTTAATGTTAAATGAGGGAAATTATAGAGAAAAAAAATAATAAAAAAGGGTAGTTATGTTAGAAATAATCAAATATCTTTACCTCTGGTGACTTCTCTTTTGGAATTTCCTTGGGGAACCTTTTTATTTCCGTCCCTTTATCATCTTTATGCTCCTCCTGTGCCTAAAATTACAGAAGGAAAAAAATTATTAATGGACAATAATACTAATTAGGTATCAAAACCTCTGGTGACTTCTCTTTTGGAATTTCCTTGGGTATCCATTTTATTTCTAATACTTTGTCATCTTTATATTCCTCCAAGGGAATTACATTTCGAGGCGGATCTTCCGTGTCAATTGCGTCAAAGTCGGTGACGTAGACTTTGATGTCCTCTTTTTCATTTTTCTGGAAAAGACAACGATTTATGTTTAATTTTGAGACTTAATTAGTAGATAAATAATAATTAAAATATTACATCAGAAGATGATTTCAAGCGGTCATCATCACCAATCGTTTTAGGACGGATTTCCTTCTCTTTTTCTCCTTTTTCGATGCGTGCCGATTTAGGGCGACGTTTCCCAGGAATCTTTTCGGCCAAAATTCTTGCACTCGGCGATTCGATTACTTGAGGCCGCCTGATCGACCAAGGTGGCCGCTCGGTTTTTTTCGCATTCGTTGCATTCCTATGACAAATGGTAAGTGCATTGGTCCAAAAATTTGTTATGCTTACTTTTCTGAGATTTTTTTAGACATGATGAAATAAAACTGAAACAAAAATATCCATTAAAATAGAAATATTCAAATCTGGAAGAATAGACTTGAATTCAATCAGCTGCTCTAGAAACAGGCTAAACGCACACAATATGTAGGTAACTTGAACTTTATCAAATATTCTGGGCTCTACAGACCTCTCCACAAACACCCCCATACTCCTAGCTCCCCACCAACAATCTCCCATCACTTCCCCAACCCTCCCATCCACCCTTCACTTCCCTTTTCAAGTTTTGTGCGGTTTTTGACCACAAAATGGAGTTTTAAAACGTATAAATTGAGCTTTTTAAACTGGCAACCTGGAATTAGGTTACGTGAAAAAATATTTTTTGGTGAAATATACATGAAATTATACGTAGAGCATGAAAGATTGAAGAAAAAAAAAGTTTGAATTGTTTTCCCAGGTTGATAAGTAGATTTTCAATGAATTTTTATAAGAAAATAGAAATATCCGAGGTAAACGTGACGTCATAGCTCAGAAGCATAAAAATTCAAACATAAAATGGGCCTTCGCCTTTATTGTGTTAACATACATACCCTATGAGAAAAAAAATTAAAATTCACCTAATAATTTTTTTTTATGCGGCAAAACTTTTTTATTTTAATTAAAACAGATGAAAACAAAAGAGAAAAAATGGCCGGGTGCCCACTGCGCATCATTTACGCGCAGCCCGAATCCGGAGTAAAATATTTTTTAGTTTTCACAAAATTGTTTTCGCCATAAACCCTTTTTTATTATAAAATATACAGTAATTGTTAATAAAATACTAAGAATGAGGGCAGGAATCACAATATGGCTTCAGTTTTTCGCGGATTTAAAAAAAATAAAATTAATACCTAACCTAGACAATGATCTCGAGAGTATCTCATCAATTTATCTGAGTAAAAACTTAAAAGTTCAGAGACCCCTACGTTTAATGTTGATTTAAATTGTTTATAATTAATTTATATACTTACCAAAAGTGAATTTTAGAATTTAGAATTTAGAAAGTCAGACGTCTGCACTCTTCCGTGTCCAACGATGAAATGAAATTTTTTACCTAATAATTTTTATTTAAATAATTAAAACAGCTGTGTTGAAAATACGAACGAAAAAATTCAAAAAGGGGGAGAAATTGGAGAAAAAAAAATACATACTTAATTAAATTGCGATTTTTTTATACCTAATCTTTGGGGGGGGGGGGGTCACAATAATGACAATTTTCTGAAGAAATCCGAAATATTTTTATTTAAAAAACATTTTTGTTTGTTCATAACATTTCAAAATCAACATATTAATCCCAAAAAACCTCAAAATCATGGTTTTAAGAGCCAAATTTTCGTCAAAAACCTTAAAATCAACATTAATAGAGCCAAATTTTTGTGAAAAAGCCTCTAAATTAAGGTTTTAGGACACGATTTTTCATCAAAAGCCATAAAATTAAGGTTTTAAGGGACAATTTCTCGTCATAAACCTCAAAATAAACGTTTTAAGAGCCACTTTTTTTGTCAAAAACCTTAAGTCAACATTCATAAAGCCAGATTTTTGTCAAAAAACCACAAAATTCAGGTTTAAGACACAATTTTTCGTCAAAAACTATGAAATCAACATTTGTAATGGCAAATTTTCGTCAAATAAAGCTCAAAAATAAGGTTTTTTGGGACAATTTCTCGCCAAAAACCTCAAAATCAACCTTTATAAAGCCAAATTTTCGTCAAAAACCTCAAAATTAAGGTTTTAAGGGGCAATTTCTCGTCATAAACCTCAAAATCAATGTTTCAAGAGGCAAATTTTTGTCAAAAATCTTATAATCAACATATTTAAAGCAAAATTTTAGTCAAAAAATCTTAAAATTAAGGTTTTAAGAGACAATTTTTCATCAAAAACCTCAAAATTAAGGTTTTAAGAGCCAAATTTTCGTCAAAAACCTCAAAATTAAGGTTTTAAGGAGCTATTTCTCGTCATAAACCTCAAAATCAACGTTTTAAGAGACACATTTTCGTCAAAAACCTCAAAATTAAGATTTTTAAAGCCAAATTTTCGTCAAAAAACCTCAAAATTAAGGTTTTAAGAGACAATTTTTCATCAAAAACCTCAAAATTAAGAATTTTAAAGCCAAATTTTCGTCAAAAAACCTCAAAATTAAGGTTTTAAGAGACAATTTTTCGTCATAAACCTCAAATTCAATGTTTCAAGAGGCAAATTTTTGTCAAAAATCTTATAATCAACATATTTAAAGCGAAATTTTAGTCAAAAAATCTTAAAATTAAGGTTTTCAGAGACCATTTTTCATCAAAAACCTCAAAATTAAGGTTTTAAGAGCCAAATTTTCGTCAAAAACCTCAAAATCAACAGCTATAAATTCAAATTTTCGTTTTTTTTTTTAAACCCAAAATTAAGGTATTTAGACATAATTTTTCGACATAAACCTAAATTACAGAATTTTTCCAGTGATAAGAAATATCTGAGGTAAATGTTACGTCATGGCTTTAAAGCATAAAAATTCAAACATAAAATGTGCTACCGCCTTTATTGTGTTAACATACATACCTTACCTTATGAGAACTTAAAATTCACCTAAAGATTTTTTTTTTTTGCGACCAAACTTTTTTATTTTAATTAAAACAGATGAAAACAAAAGAGAAAAAATGGCCGGGTGCCCACTGCGCATCATTTACGCGCAGCCCGAATCCGGAGTAAAATATTTTTAGTTTTCACAAAATTGTTTTCGCCATAAACCCTTTTTTTATTATAGAATATAAGTAATTGTTAATAAAATATTAAGAATAAGATCAGGAAGCACAATATGACTTCAGTTTTTCGAGGATTTTAAAATAAAAATTAATACCTAACCAAGAAAATGATCTCGCGAATATCTCATCAATTTATCTGAGTAAAAACTTAAAAGTTCA
>JAGWEN010001330.1:0-31371 GCA_018703685.1 Orius laevigatus | reverse complement strand
TTTGACGACACTCCCCGATGAGACAGTATCGCTTATCGATTGATCCCCTCCATCGAGAAATCTTCTAAGATCTAATAATGTGGAATCCAATGAGTTATATATATGATAAAATACAGGTTAAAATTTAGCTCCGCCAGAAAATGTGTGTTTTAAGACAAAAAGGGTAAAAATCATGTGTAAAAAGTGTCTTTCCTAATCAAAAATGGTGCAAAATCTGTCTCAAATGTGCTCTTTCCTAATCAAAAAGGTCAAATAATCGAGTGCTCAACAGTGTCTTTCCTAATCAAAAATGGTCAAAATCTGCCTCAATGTGTCTCTTCCAATCAAAAGAGGGTCAAAATCTGTCTCTAAAAAGTGTCTTTCTTGTCAAAAAGTGAGATCTTAAAAGGCCCGTCTTTCTTATTAACACAAATTCAACATTGTAGAGCCCAGAAAATGTGATTTTAAGTCAAAAAAGGGTAAAAGCTAACGCTGGTCTAAAAAGTGTCTTTCCTATCAAAAATGTCAAATTCGGTCTAAAAAGTGTCTTTCACTATCTAAATCATAAAACTGGTCAAAATCAGTCTCTAAAAAAGATATCTTTCCTAAGCAAAATATGGTCAAAATCTGTCTAAAAAGTGTGCTTCGCTAATCAACAAATGGTCAAAATCTGTCTAAAAAGTGTCTTTCCTAATCAATCACGAAACTGGTCAAAATCTGGTAATAAAAAGTGTCGGTCTTTCCTAATCACAAAAATGACGTCACAAAATCTGTGCTAAAAAGTGTCTTCGCTATCGAAAACATGGTCAATCTGTCTAAAAAGTGTCTGTCCTAAAAAAAGTGTCCCTACTTCCCTAATCAAAAAAGATGAGCTACATCTGTCTAAAACAGTGTCTTCCTAATCAAACCAATGGTCAAAATCTGTCTAAAAAGTGTCTTCGTAATCAAAAATGGCCAAAATCTGTCCTAAAAAGTGTCCTTCGCTAATCAAAAATGGTCAAAAATCTGTCTCAACAGAGTCTATATCACCAGATGATCGAACCATCAATGGACAAACGACACAAAAATTAAGTATGAAGTTCTTACTTAATAAAAAGTGATTGAAGAGAGAGAAAAATAAGGACGAGCGTTATTAAATTGGTTGGCGCCGTCCTCGTCTCTGTTGTCCGCGAGAATTTTTTTATCCTTACCCCTCCGTACTTGCGGCTCCCCATTACGTTCACACCGCCGCACCTCCTTTTATTTCAACCTAAACGGTTATTCTCCGTAAAATGTAATGAATGATACCGCAGAGACACATTTCGAATCCTGGGAAACGGGCATCAAGCCAAACACACGGTGAATTTATCATTCCAATGTTCCTTATCTTGGCATGTGAAAGCGTGGACAACAGAATATGGCACATTGCCAAATGTATGCTATATAAGGTTTGTCTTCGGGCTGAACTGCTCCTATGAATAGTCATCTATCAAAATAAAAAAATGACATTAATCTTTAGTAGATCAGATCATGGCCAAAAATACTTCAAAAGTTTCAAACCGAAATTAGCAGAACGGGGTCTTTCCTGTCAAAAAAGGTTCAAGATCTGGGCTGAGAAGGACGGTTTTTCTGGTCAAAAAAGGAGGTCAAAATATGGCTGGAAAAGGGACTTCTTGCCAAAAAAAGGGTCAAAATCTGGCTGAAAAGGGTCTTTCTTTGTCAAAAAGGGTTCAAGATTAGGCTGAAAAGGGTCTTTCCTTGTCAAAAAGGGTTCAGAATTAGGCTGAAGAGGGTCTTTCCTTGTCAAAAAGGGTCAAAATTAGGCTGAGAAGGGCCTTTTATTGCCAAAAAGGGTCAAAATCTGGCTGAAAAGAGTCTTTCTTTGTCAAAAAGGGTTCAAAATTAGGCTAAAAAGGGTCTTTCCTTGTCAAAAAGGGTCAAAATTAGGCTGAAAAGGGCCTTTTCTTGCCAAAAAGGGTCAAAATCTGGCTGAAAAGAGTCTTTCTTTGTCAAAAAGGGTTCAAAATTAGGCTAAAAAGGGTCTTTCTTTGTCAAAAAGGGTTCAAAATTAGGCTGAAAAGGGCCTTTCCTTGTCATAAATTGTTCAAAATTAGGCTGAAAAGGGTCAAAATCTGGCTGAAAAGGGTCTTTTCTTGCCAAAAAGGGTTCAAAATTAGGCTGAAAAGGGTCTTTCCTAGTCGAAAAGGGTTCAAAATTAGGCTGAAAAGGTTTTTTCTTGTCAAAAAGGGTCGAAATCTCGCTGAAGTGTGTCTTTCCTTGTCAAAATCGAGCTTAAAAGGGTCTTTTTACATTAAAAAAGGTAAAAAATCAGGCTGAAATGGGTTTGTTTCAGGCTTAACTTTTCTCCCCTTTTAATTAGTCATATTATAAAAAAAAAATACAATACATTAATCTATAGCAGATCAATCATGACCGAAAATACTTTCAAAAGTTTCACCGGACAAAAAATTGAATTTTAATAGGAAAAAAGCAAAAGCGCTTTTCTCATAAATCACTTGACCATTTCGGGCGGAAGTTTGAATATATTATGCACTCCAGAAAATACGAAACGATCGAAAAAGACTCGTTTTGACAGCGGTGAAAGTCTCGCAAAAATCAGGCTTTTTTTTTTCCTTTAAAAGGTTTGCTCTAAATGTCCTTTTTAAAGGGTTCCACGCTGGCCATAATAATTTTAAAAAATGTTACTTTTGTGTTTTCCCTTGTAAAAAAGGGTCAAAAAGGGTGAAATTTTTTTGAAAAGTCTTGTAAAAAAAATAAAAGAAGAGAAATCTAACTGAAAAGGGTTCTTTCGTGTCAATAAGGGTCAAAATCTAGCCTGAAAAGGGTTAAAAAAAAAATCAAGGTTAAAATTTAGCCCGAAAATGGTGTTTTTAAGTAAAAAAGGGTAAAAATCTGTGTAAAAAGTGTCTTTCCTAATCAAAAATGGTCAAAATCTGTCTAAAAAGTGTCTTCCCTAATCAAAAAGGGTCAAAATCTGTCTCAAATGTGTCTTTCCTAAACAAAAAGGGTCAAAATCTGTCTTAAAAAGTGTCTTTTCTTGTCAAAATGGAGCTTAAAAGGGTCTTTTCTTATTAAAAAAAAAGTTCAAATTTAGTCCGAAAATGGTGTTTTTAAGTCAAAAAGGGTCAAAATCTGTCTAAAAAGTGTCTTTCCTAATCAAAAATGGTCAAAATCTGTCTAAAAAGTGTCTTCCCTAATCAAAAATGGTCAAAATCTGTCTAAAAAGTGTCTTCCGTAATCAAAAATGGTCAAAATCTGTCTAAAAGTGTCTTTCCTAATCAAAAATGGTCAAAATCTTTCTAAAAAGTGTCTTCCCTAATCAAAAATGGTCAAAATCTGTCTAAAAAGTGTCTTCCCTAATCAAAAATGGTCAAAATCTGTCTAAAAAGTGTCTTCCCTAATCAAAAATGGTCACAATCTGTTTAAAAAAAGTCTTTCCTAATCAAAAAGGGTCAAAATCTGTCTTAAAAAGTGTCTTTTCTTGTCAAAATGGAGCTTAAAAGGGTCTTTTCTTATTACAAAAAAAGTTCAAATTTAGCCCGAAAATGGTGTTTTTAGTCAAAAAGGGTCAAAATCTATCTAAAAAGTGTCTTTCCTAATCAAAATGGTCAAAATCTGTGTAAAAGTGTCTTTCCTAATCAAAAATGGTCAAAATCTGTCTAAAAAGTGTCTTCCCTAATAAAAAGAGTTAAAATCTGTCTAAAAAGTGTCTTCCCTAATAAAAAATGGTCAAAATCTGTGTAAAAAGTGTCTTCCCTAATCAAAAATGGTCAAAATCTGTTTAAAAAATGTCTTCCCTAATCAAAAATGGTCAAAATCTGTCTAAAAAGTGTCATCCCTGATCAAAAATGGTCAAATTCTGTCTAAAAAGTGTCTTCGCTAATCAAAAATGGTCAAAATCTGTCTAAAAAGTGTCTTTCCTAATCAAAAATGGTCAAAATCTTTCTAAAAGTGTCTTTCCTAATCAAAAATGGTCAAAATCTTTCTAAAAAGTGTCTTCCCTAATCAAAAATGGTCAAAATCTGTCTAAAAAGTGTCTTCCCTAATCAAAAATGGTCAAATCTGTCTAAAAAGTGTCTTCCCTAATCAAATATGGTCAAAATCTGTCTAAAAAGTGTCTTCCCTAATCAAAAATGGTCAAAATCTGTCTTAAAAAGTGTCTTTTCTTGTCAAAATGGAGCTTAAAAGGGTCTTTCTTATTACAAAAAAGTTCAAATTTAGCCCGAAAATGGTGTTTTTAAGTCAAAAAGGGTCAAAATCTGTCTAAAAAGTGTCTTTCCTAATCAAAAATGGTCAAAATCTGTGTAAAAAGTGTCTTTCCTAATCAAAAATGGTCAAAATCTGTCTAAAAAGTGTCTTCCCTAATAAAAAGAGTAAAATCTGTCTAAAAAGTGTCTTCCCTAATAAAAATGGTCAAAATCTGTGTAAAAAGTGTCTTCCCTAATCAAAAATGGTCAAAATCTGTTTAAAAAATGTCTTCCCTAATCAAAATGGTCAAAATCTGTCTAAAAAGTGTCATCCCTGATCAAAAATGGTCAAATTCTGTCTAAAAAGTGTCTTCCCTAATCAAATATGGTCAAATTCTGTCTAAAAAGTGTCTTCCCTAATCAAAATGGTCAAAATCTGTCTAAAAAGTGTCTTCCCTAATCAAAAATGGTCAAAATCTGTCTTAAAAAGTGTCTTTTCTTGTCAAAATGGAGCTTAAAAGGGTCTTTTCTTATTACAAAAAAAGTTCAAATTTAGCCCGAAAATGGTGTTTTTAAGTCAAAAAGGGTCAAATCTGTCTAAAAAGTGTCTTTCCTAATCAAAATGGTCAAAATCTGTGTAAAAAGTGTCTTTCCTAATCAAAAATGGTCAAAATCTGTCTAAAAAGTGTCTTCCCTAATAAAAAAGAGTTAAAATCTGTCTAAAAAGTGTCTTCCCTAATAAAAAATGGTCAAAATCTGTGTAAAAAGTGTCTTCCCTAATCAAAAATGGTCAAAATCTGTTTAAAAAATGTCTTCCCTAATCAAAAATGGTCAAAATCTGTCTAAAAAGTGTCATCCCTGATCAAAAATGGTCAAATTCTGTCTAAAAAGTGTCTTCCCTAATCAAATATGGTCAAAATCTGTCTAAAAAGTGTCTTCCCTAATCAAAAATGGTCAAAATCTGTCTAAAAAGTGTCTTCCCTAATCAAATATGGTCAAAATCTGTCTAAAAAGTGTCTTCCCTAATCAAAAATGGTCAAAATCTGTCTTAAAAAGTGTCTTTTCTTGTCAAAATGGAGCTTAAAAGGGTCTTTTCTTATTACAAAAAAAGTTCAAATTTAGCCCGAAAATGGTGTTTTTAAGTCAAAAAGGGTCAAAATCTGTCTAAAAAGTGTCTTTCCTAATCAAAAATGGTCAAAATCTGTGTAAAAAGTGTCTTTCCTAATCAAAAATGGTCAAAATCTGTCTAAAAAGTGTCTTCCCTAATAAAAAAGAGTTAAAATCTGTCTAAAAAGTGTCTTCCCTAATAAAAAATGGTCAAAATCTGTGTAAAAAGTGTCTTCCCTAATCAAAAATGGTCAAAATCTGTTTAAAAAATGTCTTCCCTAATCAAAAATGGTCAAAATCTGTCTAAAAAGTGTCATCCCTGATCAAAAATGGTCAAATTCTGTCTAAAAAGTGTCTTCCCTAATCAAAAATGGTCAAAATCTGTCTAAAAAGTGTCTTCCCTAATCAAAAATGGTCAAAATCTGTCTTAAAAAGTGTCTTTTCATGTCAAAATCGAGCTTAAAAGAGTCTTTTTTCTTTAAAAAAGGTAAAAAATGAGGCTGAAATGGGTCTTTTCTTGCTTACTTCAAAATCTACACAGTGAGAGACTTTTTATGGCTTTCAAGTAGGAAGTTATAGGCAACGTTTGTTAGGCTTATGTAAAAAGATATGAAGGTATATTTTGTTTTTATAGTATACAATATTAAAATGGTAATAATATCGTGTATGTGTTAAAATAAACCAGTAGCTTGAAAAGTATTTAAATTAATTAATTTGAGCTCGTATAATTCGAAACGAGCCATTAAATAGAAGTAAAACTTTGATTGAACCGGCTTCCTACCTTCACTCCTCAGAAGATTTAGTTAGAGGAACCTCCTAGTAATTGAACTAGGAAAATCATAAAAACGTCCTGAATACCTAAAAAATGCCAAAGTAATAAAAAGTGAATATAAATTGGCATGTTAGGGCAATAAAATGTTGCTACTGTTTGAAACGAGGAAGCCTCACGGCTTTGATTAAAGAGAGGTCGAGTTCGTAAGGTTCTGGCAAAAGTTACACAGGCCAAACAAATTATATTAAAGAAAGAGAGAGAAAGAGAGAGGAGAAAGAAGAGAAAAAAAACCAAGTCAGGATTCTCCGATCAAACTGGTTTCCCCAGTTTACTTGCTGCAGTAGCTCCATTCTTAACCTCGGCCACTTTACAGGTATACCTTCTACTTCATTCATTACTTCCTCCGGGCCCAAAGGCTTCCGTCCATTTTTACTATCATCCCTACTTTACTACCTACAACGGTATTCTATTTTATCTTCAATTTAAAGATTTTCGAATGAGATTACTACCGTACATACACATTTTGCTAGTAGCATGGTACAGGTCGTTTAATTAGATTGGGTGGTTTGACACAACAAAAGAGTTAAATGGCGCTCCAAACTGAGTAAAACCCCGTTTACTAAAGTTTCCTATCTCAATCCGTCTTCGAGATATGATTTTTTAAAGATTTTTTTCACTAAAAACATGTTTTTTTCCCATAAAACCTTCAATATCTCAAGTTCCCTTACTAATTTCAGATTTCTGATGCCAAATTTGGAATCAGCGTTAAATTTTACATTAGAAATGATAGTTTGAAACCATTCATGATATCCAAAAAGCCCTTTTTTATAGCTATAAACCAAAAAATCTTTTTTTTACGAAACATGGTTTTTTTCAAAATTTCGCCAAAAATACATCAAGAATGATTAAAAACGATAATTTCTAACGTAAAATTTAACGCTGAGTCCAAATTTGGCAACAGAAATTTAAAATTATTAAGCAAATTTGAGATATTGACGGTTTTATGTGAAAAAAGAAGTTTAATGGCGCTCTAAACTGAGTAAAACCCCGTTTACTAAAGTTTCCTATCTCAATCCGTCTTCGAGATATGATTTTTTAAAGATTTTTTCACTAAAAACATGTTTTTTTCCCATAAAACCTTGAATATCTCAAGTTCCCTTAATAATTTCAGATTTCTGATGCCAGATTTGGAATCAGCGTTAAATTTTACGTTAGAAATGATAGTTTATAACCATTCATGATATCCAAAAAGCCCTTTTTTAGAGCTATAAACCAAAAAATTGTTTTTTTACGAAACATCGTTTTTTTCAAAATTTCGCCAAAACTACATCAAGAATGATTAAAAACGATAATTTCTAATGTAAAATTTAACGCTGAGTCCAAATTTGGCAACAGAAATTTTAAATTATTAAGCAAATTTGAGATATGACTGTTTTATGTGAAAAAAAAAAGTTTAATGGCGCTCTAAACTGAGTAAAACCCCGTTTACTAAAGTTTCCTATCTCAATCCGTCTTCGAGATATGATTTTTTAAAGATTTTTTCACTAAAACATGTTTTTTTCCCATAAAACCTTGAATATCTCAAGTTCCCTTAATAATTTCAGATTTCTGATGCCAGATTTGGAATCAGCGTTAAATTTTACATTAGAAATGATAGTTTGTAACCATTCATGATATCCAAAAAGCCCTTTTTTATAGCTATAAACCAAAAAATTGTTTTTTACGAAACATGGTTTTTTTCAAAATTTCGCCAAAACTACATCAAGAATGATTAAAAACGATAATTTCTAATGTAAAATTTAACGCTGAGTCCAAATTTGGCAACAGAAAATTTAAATTATTAAGCAAATTTGAGATATTGACTGTTTTATGTGAAAAAAAAAGTTTAATGGCGCTCTAAACTGTGTAAAACCCCTTTTACTGAAGTTTCCTATCTCAATCCGTCTTCGAGATATGATTTTTGTTAAGATTTTTTCACTAAAAACATGTTTTTTTCCCATAAAACCTTCAATATCTCAAGTTCCCTTAATAATTTCAGATTTCTGATGCCAGATTTGGAATCAGCGTTAAATTTTACATTAGAAATGATAGTTTGTAACCATTCATGATATCCAAAAAGCCCTTTTTTAGAGCTATAAACCAAAAAATTGTTTTTTACGAAACATGGTTTTTTTCAAAATTTCGCCAAAAATACACCAAGAATGATTAAAAACGATAATTTCTAATGTAAAATTTAACGCTGAGTCCAAATTTGGCAACAGAAAATTTAAATTATTAAGCAAATTTGAGATATTGGCGGTTTTATGTGAATCACAACTCCAAGGCGGATTGAGATAGGAAAACCTAGCAAAAGGGGTACTCATTTTAATATGCAATTTTTCATAGAAAACCCTCAAAAATGGTCATTTTTTGCACTTTATGGGTATTTTTTTGCAATGGAAACTTTTTTATCTCAAAACGGACTTCAGATTTGTGTTCCTAAGCCCAAAAAACATGCTTTTTTGAAGCACGAATTCAATAAACGTGAATAAAAAATGTAATTTATATTTTTTGAAAAAGAGCTGTGATAAATTACATAATTAGGGAGTTAAATAAACGATTAAATTGGAAGCCTCCTACTGTAAATAAAGAACAAGCCTCTTTTGAGCATTACGTGTGTTGAAAGCCGAATCCACCTTCCGTTTGATGCATTAGGGCTAATGAAATTAATTATTGATAATTAATAGCCAAGCGTGCAGAAGGAAGGCTGCTTTTTTTCCTTCTTCTTCTTCTTTTTTTAAAAGTTGGATCCGCAGGGGGCGCCTCCCTGGGTTACGATTAGTTGTTGTTGGACGCCCGAAAGGTTACTCACTCCGGGAGTCGGCTCTCCCTCGTTAAAAGAAGAGAGAGAGAGAAAAAAAAAAGAGAAAGAAAAGGGAATGCGTCTCTGTCAAAATTCAAACAAATAAAAAATACAAACAAAGGTGGAAATCTGAGCTCCCTACCTTTTGAGTCGTCTATTTCAAAAATATTTATATTTTATCCTTTCACGGCTTTTAATTTAAATTACACATTCAAATTTCCAAAAATAATCTATTACATGAGATAAAATTAAGATTTTATAAATGAGCAAATTTTTTTCGGGTCGCTGGTTAGGTTTTCCTGATAGAAATGCCCCAAAATTTGGAACTTTTTGCAGTTTTTTGATTATATCTTCAAAGATACTCGTTTCAGCGACTTGACTACTTAGTACAAAATTAAAGCTCGTAAAATTTTCTAAAGATTGGTTAATTGTTTGTCCGATTCGGAGCGGCCGTTTGGCCGATATCGATGGTCAAAGTATAAGCGATATTGAGAAAAAGAAGGTCGGTTTGTGGCGAACAATGAAAGACTACTTTCCGAATCCTGTAGGTTTGGCCCCAGAGCGAAAAACGTGGAACTTGATCTAGTTTGACCATCGATATATGCCAAAGGGCTGGACCTAATTGGACAAATAATTAATGAATCTTTAGCAAATTTTATGAGCTTTTATGTTGTACTGAGTGGTCAAATCACTGAAACGCATAGTTTTTGAGATATAAGCAAAAAACTGCAAAAAGTGCCAAAATTTTGCGATTTTGACAAGGTTATTCGATCTACTTTGACCGTCGATATCTGCCAAACGGCTCGTCCGAATTGCACAATTAATTAATGAATTTTTAGAAAATTTTATGAGCTTTTATTTTGTACTAAGTGGTCAAATCGCTGAAACGAATAGTTTTTGAGATATAAGCGAAAAACTACAAAAAGTGCCAAAATTTTGAGATTTTGACAAGGTTATTCGATCTACTTTGACCATCGATATCTGCCAAACGGCTGGTCCGAATTGCACAATTAATTAATGAATCTTTAGCAAATTTTATGAGCTTTTATGTTGTACTGAGTGGTCAAATCGCTGAAACGAATAGTTTTTGAGATATAAGCGAAAAACTACAAAAAGTGCCAAAATTTTGAGATTTTGACAAGGTTATTCGATCTACTTTGACCATCGATATCTGCCAAACGGCTGGACCGAATTGCACAATTAATTATTGAATTTTTAGAAAATGTTATGAGCTTTTATTTTGTAATAAGTGGTCAAATCGCTGAAAAGCATAGTTTTTGAGATATAAGCAAAAAACTACAAAAAGTAACCAAAATTTTGCGATTTTGACAAGGATATTCGATCTACTTTGACCATCGATATCTGCCAAACGGCTGGTCCGAATTGCACAATCAATTATTGAATTTTTAGAAAATTGCATGAGCTTTTATTTTGTACTAAGTGGTCAAATCGCTGAAACGAATAGTTTTTGAGATATAAGCGAAAAACTGCAAAAAGTTCCAAAATTATGCAATTTTGACAAGGTTAGGGGCAAAATTAGTGAGGAAACTTCAGATTTTGAGTTCGAGAAACGACCTCTCCGCAGCCCAACTCAAGGAATTCTTGGCTCCTTTTGACGATAGATCGTGAAGGTAAAAAAAAAGGGCTGGAGGGTTTTAAAAGGGGCAGTCTGGAAGGCGCAAGAGATTCCGTAACTACGCATTGAAGTTTTAGCCAGATCATAAAGTCGAGGAGGCACCTGCGCCGTGAATCGAGTTAACAAGCGGCTGATAGCTTACATTAGTCGCCCTTTCACTTAAAAGTAACACCATTATGCGACTAGAATGCTGACGGCTATCTTTAGAATACAACCACTTCGACCACAATAGCCGATAGTAGGGCTCACCATTTGTTACACTCGGCCGCTTTCCCAATGGACCCCTCCCCGCCAGAGAATCTTTTCCAAGAGGCCTTTTTCGACTCGAAAAAAGATGCGTTTCCGGAGTGAATCGTTTTATAATTGTAACCCGATGAATATTGCAAATAGAACAGACTCCGTGTTAAAGTGCCTAATGAATGAACGACTTTTGAATAAGTCATGAGTCATAGCGAAGCGATCTTAAAGAATCTCCTGTACTTCTCTCGTTTTTTTTTTCTTCTTTCTTTCTCTCTTCAACCGCGACCGACCCACCGTGCCGCATAAACGATTCACAACGTCCTCAAGGAAATATTTTATAACCTGTTTGTTGTCGAGGAAACTTTTATAAACCTTTTTATTTTTATTTTTCCCCCCTTCAACTCAATATTTTTTATTTATTTCTCAATCTCAACAATCATTAATATGGATGTAAAATAAAAATATTGTTTTTAATATTTTTTTTTATGTAGAAGCAAACTTTTGTATATCAGGACGAAAGTTAGGGTAAATGTCTCGTCTGGTAGTTATGGAAGTGGAAAATCTCTATTTTTGTGCTGAAAAGGGTCTTTTTTTTTGTCAAAATCTGGCTGAAAAGGGTCTTTTCTTATCAAAAACTGTCAAAATTAGGCTGAAAAGGGTCTTTTCTTGTCAAAAAAAGGGTCAAAATCTGGCTGAAAAGGGTCTTTTCTTGTCAAAAAAGGGTCAAAATCTGGCTGAAAAGAGTCTTACCTTGCCAAAAAGGGTTCAAAATTAGGTTGAAAAGGGTCTTTCCTTGACAAAAAGGGTTCAAAATTAGGCTAAAAAGGGCCTTTTCTTGTCAAAAAAAGGTCCGAATCTGGCTGAAAACGGTCTTTCTTTGTCAAAATGGGTTCAAATTTAGGCTGAAAAGGGTCTTTCCTTGTCAAAAAGGGTTCAAAATTAGGTTGAAAAGGGTCTTTCCTTGACAAAAAGGGTTCAAAATTAGGCTAAAAAGGGCCTTTTCTTGTCAAAAAAGGGTCCGAATCTAGCTGAAAAGAGTCTTTCTTTGTCAAAATGGGTTCAAAATTAGGCTAAAAAGGGCCTTTTCTTGTCAAAAAAAGGTCCGAATCTGGCTGAAAACGGTCTTTCTTTGTCAAAATGGGTTCAAATTTAGGCTGAAAACGGTCTTTCCTTGTCAAAAAGGGTTCAAAATTAGGTTGAAAAGGGTCTTTCCTTGACAAAAAGGGTTCAAAATTAGACTGAAAAGGGCCTTTTCTTGTCAAAAAAGGGTCCAAATCTGGCTGAAAAGGGTCTTTCTTTGTCAAAAAGGGTTCAAAATTAGGCTGAAAAGGTTCTTTTCTAGTCAATCAGGGTCAAAATCTGTCTATGAAGTTTCTTTTTTGTCAGAAAGGGACAAAATGTGGCTAAAAAAGATCTTTTTTTTTGTCATAAAAGGGTCAAAGTCAGGCTGAAAAGGGTCTTATCTAGTCGTAAAAGGGTCAACATCTGGCTGAAAAGGGTCTTTTCTTGCCAAAAAGGGTCAAAATCTAGCTAAAAAGGGTCTTTTCTTGTCAAAACAAAGATCAAAATCTGGCCTTCTCACGTCAAAAAGAGTCCAAAATCTTGATTTTCTCTTTGAACTTTTGTCTTCCCATGAATGCGTAAAAAACGCATAAATGTTTAAAATGCGTAAAATCACGCACAATGTGGTCACCCTACCTTCCCTCTATATGGCGAAAAGTTGAAAATTGATAGTTTTCTACAGAAATCGACATTTGTTTCTTCATTTATGATGGATAATGCAAGATTTTTTCACAATTAATTTTCTAAAAGACAACGGAAATTTGAAGTATGGTTTCGAGATAATAAAAAAAAAATCTTTGGCCCTCGAGTGTTAAGAAAGTGGATTAATATAATTTAAAAAAATAAATTATCAAACATATTTAAAAATATTTATGGCCCCTTAACGCTCTACATAAAAGGACATTTCATAAATAACGTTCTAAAATATATTTTATAACCGACGAGAAATATTAAATTTGAAAGAAGAAAATTAAAAGTCCTCCAGAGCTGAGGGGAAGGAGAAGGAAAAAAAAATTCCATTGATTATAATCTCTTAAGGGACTGTTATGAAAGTTTCTCCACTCTTTTTATGAACTGGGGAGATTTATAGCTTTAAAAGATCTTCCACAGTTCAACACTGTAGCCGATAACCGTGTAAACCGCATAAATCATTTGCCTAGCCCACTATTTTTAAGCCGAAATGTGTGGATGGGACTTAAAAAAATGAGTCCTGCGGCAGCAGGACTAAAGAGGTAGATTTCTTTCAGATGGTTAGATCTATAACTTTCTATTATTTGAAGAGAAAAAAAAAAATCGTCTGTTTTCCGGTAAAAATTTTTAATTTGAAAAGAAAAGACCCTTTTCAGCCAGATTTTGACCCCTTTTGACAAGAAAAGACACTTCTTAGCCTAATTTTGATCCCTTTTCGACTAAGAAAGACCCTTTTCAGCCAGATTTTGACCCTTTTTCGACCAGATAAGACTTTTTTCAGCCTGATTTTGACCCTTTTCGATAAGAAAAGACCTTTTTATAGCCGCATTTTGACACTTTCTGACAAAAAAATATACTTTATAGACAGATTTCGACCCCCTTTGGACAAGAAAAGACCCTTTTTAGCCTAATTTTGATCCCTTTTACGACTAAGAAAGTCCCTTTTCAGACAGATTTTGACCCTTTTTCGACAAGATAAGACTTTTTCAGCCGGATTTTGACCCTTTTCGATAAGAAAAGACCTTTTTATAGCCCCATTTTGACACTTTCTGACAAAAAAAGATACTTTATAGACAGATTTTGACCCTGATTGGCAAGAAAAGACCCTTTTCAGCCAGATTTTGACCCTTTTTCGACAAGATAAGACTTTTTTCAGCCTGATTTTGACCCTTTTCGAAAGAAAAGACCTTTTTATAGCCGCATTTTGACACTTTCTGACAAAAAAAGATACATTATAGACAGATTTTGACCCTGATTGGCTAGAAAAGACCCTTTTCAGCCAGATTTTGACCCTTTTGGACAAGAAAAGACCCTTTTCAGCCAGATTTTGAGATGATATATATATAATTTTGAGTTGAGGGCGGTTTGGGGGTCCATTTCATCTAAGACTACTGCCCCCATTCTTTGAGAAAATCTACCTAAAACGCTTCGGAAATTGAATTACTGAAAGCGTGCATCCTACCTTCCACGTTGAACGGAATCAAGGTACATACCTGTAAAAAAAAAAAAAAAATTATTAAGAATCTGAGAACAAAATGTTTTTCCATCTGGTCCTCTCGTACCTGCTAATTATTTATTCACCCCTTCTGAAGGTCCATCTTTTGTACATGAGGGACATCCTAAAGGGCAGATTTTCGACCAGAGGGCTTCTTTTATATAAAAGGGTTCCCATATCGTTGTTTTTAAGATTTAAAACTTTTATATTATTTAAATAAATTAATACAATAAGCAAATAATAAAACGTAATTTTTTTTTCATTTATAGAATGTAAACGAAAAAAAAAGAAAAAGAAAAAAAAATTAAGACGTAAGAAAAAAAATTCACAAGTTTGAATTCTTAAAATTCCGTCCGTTAAGGCGGCGATAGGAAGTGTGATGTTCGCTAATTAAAAATTCACCCTTCGCCTCATCTTTGTTTCTTGGACCCCGTGGCGCGGGGCCTGGAGGCCGCACTTATTGTAAAAAAGATCGGAGGGAAAGACGTGGAGAAGAAGGGGATTCGATTTTTTTCTTCTTCTTTTCTATTTTTTGTATTAAGCCTCGGCCAAGCCGTGACAGTTACCACAAATTGGCTTCCGATCCAATTACCGGTCAAAAGAATAAAACATCTAAGACCCAATTACTACATATTCCTTCCCAACCCATTCAATTTCCACACTGTAGCTGAGGCCGTTTCAATTATTTAATTTATTTAATTACACCGGTTACGATGAAATTTTTTATACAAAATGTAAAAAAAGGTCTAGTATGGGAGTGGAGCCCCCAAAATGGCAACTTTTATATTTTTTTAAATTACCCCCACCCCTGAATCGTTAATTTTTGAGTTGTTTTTTTTTTTTTTTAAAGAAAATTGAATTCTCTACAACTTTTATTAATTACACTTTTTTGATTAGATGGCGTCTTTCCTCCTTCAGAGGTCAAAATAGAAAAACCGTGTTTTTTGCCACCTCGTGGGTCAGATACGGTTGGTCCTACAAAAAATCGTATTAGCTCAGAATTGTAGTAAATTCAATAATCTTTAATTTTGTACTAAAACGTTTTTCGCCTACGACCTACGGTTTTCGAGGTATTGGCAAAAAACGAAAAAAAAAATCGCGTTAAAACCGCTCCTGAGGTCCATAGAAACAAACATTTATTTGCCCTTTTCGTGCTTAGAACTCAAGAATTCAGATGACGTCTTCCCTCCTTTAGAGGTCAAAATAGAAAAACCCGGTTTTTTGCCACATCGTAGCTCAGATACGGTTGGTCCTACAAAAAATCGTATTAGCTCAAAATTGTAGTAAATTCAATAGTCTTTAATTTTGTACTAATAAGTTTTTCGCCTACGACCTACGGTTTTCGAGATATTGGCGAAAAAACGAAAAAAATCGCGTTAAAACCGCTCCTGAGGTCCATAGAAACAAACATTTATTTGCCCTTTTCGTGCTTAGAACTCAAGAATTCAGATGACGTCTTCCCTCCTTTAGAGGTCAAAATAGAAAAACCCGGTTTTTTGCCACATCGTAGCTCAGATACGGTGGGTCCTACAAAAAATCGTATTAGTTCAAAATTGTAGTAAATTCAATAGTCTTTAATTTTGTACTAAAAGGTTTTTCGCCTACGACCTACGGTTTTCGAGATATTGGCGAAAAAACGAAAAAAATCGCGTTAAAACCGCTCCTGAGGTCCATAGAAACAAACATTTATTTGCCCTTTTCGTGCTTAGAACTCAAGAATTCAGATGACGTCTTCCCTCCTTTAGAGGTCAAAATAGAAAAACCCGGTTTTTTGCCACATCGTAGCTCAGATACGGTGGGTCCTACAAAAAATCGTATTAGCTCAGAATTGTAGTAAATTCAATAATCTTTAATTTTGTACTAAAAGGTTTTTCGCCTACGACCTACGGTTTTCGAGATATTGGCGAAAAAACGAAAAAAATCGCGTTAAAACCTGAGGTCCAGAGAAACATTTATTGGCCCTTTTCGTGCTTAGAACTCAAGAATTCAGATGACGTCTTCCCTCCTTTAGAGGTCAAAATAGAAAAACCCGGTTTTTTGCCACATCCTAGCTCAGATACGGTGGGTCCTTCAAAAAATCGTATTAGCTCACAATTGTAGTAAATTCAATAATCTTTAATTTTATACTAAAAGGTTTTTCTCCTATGACCTACGGTTTTCGAGATATTGGCGAAAAAACGAAAAAAATCGCGTTAAAACCTGAGGTCCAGAGAAACATTTATTGGTCCTTTTCGTGCTTAGAACTCAAGAATTCAGATGACGTCTTCCCTCCTTTAGAGGTCAAAATAGAAAAACCCGGTTTTTTGCCACATCCTAGCTCAGATACGGTGGGTCCTTCAAAAAATCGTATTAGCTCAGAATTGTAGTAAATTCAATAATCTTTAATTTTGTACTAAAACGTTTTTCGCCTACGACCTACGGTTTTCGAGATATTGGCGAAAAAACGAAAAAAATCGCGTTAAAACCGCTCCTGAGGTCCATAGAAACAAACATTTATTTGCCCTTTTCGTGCTTAGAACTCAAGAATTCGGATGACGTCTTCCCTCCTTTAGAGGTCAAAATAGAAAAACCCGGTTTTTTGCCACATCGTAGCTCAGATACGGTGAGTCCTACAAAAAATCGTATTATCTCAAAATTGTAGTAAATTCAATAATCTTTAATTTTGTACTAAAACGTTTTTCGCCTACGACCTACGGTTTTCGAGATATTGGCGAAAAACGAAAAAAAATCGCGTTAAAAACCGCTCCTGAGGTCCATAGAAACAAACATTTATTGCCCTTTTCGTGCTTAGAACTCAAGAATTAGGATGACGTCTTCCCTCCTTTAGAGGTCAAAATAGAAAAACCCGGTTTTTTGCCACATCGTAGCTCAGATACGGTTGGTCCTACAAAAAATCGTATTAGCTCAAAATTGTAGTAAATTCAATAGTCTTTAATTTTGTACTAATAAGTTTTTCGCCTACGACCTACGGTTTTCGAGATATTGGCGAAAAAACGAAAAAAATCGCGTTAAAACCTGAGGTCCAGAGAAACATTTATTGGCCCTTTTCGTGCTTAGAACTCAAGAATTCAGAATTGGAAGAGAGAAAACAAAACCATAGCATAAATATGGATTTGGCACTTGCTCAATTTATTTCGCAATCGTCCTTTTAACATGCGGGTTATAAATTTAAAGCGTTTGAATATTTTCCTTTTTACACCTCAAGACAATCCGTTGTAGATCATTGTAAAAATTTCACTTTTCAAACGCATGGACGTCATCGGTCAGACTCCCTGTGAAAACAAGGGGGAGAAGAGGGTTTCTTCGTTAACCTGCTAATTAAAAATTCACCCCATTGGTTCATCATTGTCTTGCCCAAGAAGGACAAAGGGCATTTAAATCTGTGTCCCTTTAATCTCATGAATTCTCAGAGACAAATGCTAACGGACTAATTAAACGAGCACAAGGTTTTATAAAAGAAAAGATATTTTGAAACCGTTTTGGTGCGAATAAATCCTGAAAAGTCGAGGGCTTAAATGTATAAAAAGTGGGCGGAATCTGGCCGTTAAAAATCGTCAAACGAGGGTAAATCCTACGTTCTTACTTTTTTTTTCGCCTAAAAGGGACTGAAGCGATAAACAGGATCTTTGGTCACAATCAGAACAATATTCGGTCAATCTCGAAACTATTTCATATGTAAATTCCAAAAGATCCTTAACTTTGAATTCAAAATTTCGAAGAAAAAAAAATTCTAAAAAAGGCGAATCTATCCAGCAAACGCTATTTTCAACCTTTTTCAAAGAAAATAAATTTTAAAAAAGTGCAAACCTTGAAAAAATTAAACGAATCCTAAAAAGTTTAAACAATATTGTTAAATTTTATGGCTTTGATCCTTTTTCTGGTAAGATACAATCTATAGGTCGATTTTCTGATGAAATTTGAAACCTTTTTTTACATATCCTAATAAAAAGGGAGAAAAAAATAACCACGATTCGGTTCATTCCAAATAAGAAATTTTCAATGGATTTTTTTTAGGGCGATGCCATGAAAAACTTAAAAGGGTTTTAATTTTTGAAAATAGACATAATGGACTGTATGTTATGGCCATAATTTTACTTTTCTCCAATTTCCTGAAAAAACTGTTGGTTTTTTTGAAAAATTTCATTTGAATTTTAGTTTTAGAATACATTTATATAGGTCGCCAAGTTTTTATTTTTTTGAAAATCATAATTTCTATGACAAAAACAAAAGTCGAAAGTTTGTAGAAACTATGATATTTAAACGTTTTTTCCGTCATCTCATAAGACACCAATGTGCCTATTTTCAATGAGCGATAGAAGCGACTCGTTTATAAATAATTTGGTTATACAGGAAGACTGTTATTTCGAAGTAGAGCGGACAAAGGCCCTTTCGGACAAGGGGCACCCCAACGAACGGACCTCAACCCCTTTTTACCCTTCACCGCCCCCCAACCTCCCATGTGAGATTTTTATTATTTTTTTACATGGAAAAAAGGGGACTTCCCTTCAAGGTGGACGTCCCCTGTCCTGCACCCCTTGTTTTTTTGTTCAGACCATCTTCACTGAATATCAATTTATTATTTTAACATTGCCTACTTTTTAAGGTTTGTACATTCCGACAAGAGAAAACCAAAGATAGTTTATAAAGGATAAAGATCGGGCATAAAATTTAAAGGAAAGAGGGAGTCGTCACGTGGCTCTTTATTTCTCCGTCGGGCTCGCCTATCGGGGCCGATCGTCGACTTGGCGTCTGATTTAAGAAATAACCGATCGAATAAAACCCGATTGTTTGACCGGTGATGGAGCCCCGAGAATTCGATAAATCATCATTTTATTCACCGGGGACACAATCTCTACCGGTTTTCAATTCCTGTACTTACATACCATTATCCTGTCCCACCTCTGTCAATGAGTTACTCCTGTAGATCGATTATCACGCATTTCAAACTTTTCACCGTGAAAGTAAACCAATCTTCCTTTTTTTCTTCCTTTAACCTTTTTTGTGAATTACAAATTTGCCACTAGACTGTTATTTTTCTATTACGATAGTCAATCGAAGAGTTATGTTCGATCCGCTGACTGACATCAGTGTGAATAATGGTTTTAGCTCTAGGGCAGTATTTAAAATGCGCTCCAGAATCCACTTAAAACGATTCATATCTACTCAATCATTAAATTTTCATTTTAAAAGAAAATACCTTTTCAAACCACAAAAATCTCTCCTGCTGAACCTTGTAATCAACGCTAATATTTCGCCTATATCTCGAAAACGATGCTTCCTAGCGACATGACCACTTAGTTAAAAATTAAAGATGACAAAATTTCCTACAAAATTTACTTAACACTTTTTTCGATACGATGCTTCGTTATCGAGATATCTTGAAAAATGAGAACAAGAACCTTGTAATCAACCCTAATATTTCGCCTATATCTCGAAAACGATGCTTCCTAGCGACATGACCACTTAGTTAAAAATTAAAGATGACAAAATTTCCTACAAAATTTACTTAACACTTTTTTCGATACGATGCTTCGTTATCGAGATATCTTGAAAAATGAGAACAAAAATTCAGAATGGGGTGTTTCTTCTAGAATTGACAGTCAGATTTAGACATTAGATTTAAGTTTACATATGGATAATTACATACAGTAGGTCCTATCATTTGAATCTATTTAGTCGGAATTGTAAATGAGTATACCGGTTTCTGCGGACGTTCACAGTTGATTCCTTTTGTTTATTTTTCTTGAGTAATAAAAGGTTGGAAATAATCTATAGTTTTCAACACGTGGGGCGAAACCACGAAAAAGGTTAAAAGATTGCGGTCGCCTAAGGTGGTCCTTGTGGTCAAAGGCTGCCATCGAAACCAGCTTTTTAACTGATAAGCCCCTAACGCGTCCCCGACGTGAAAGTTCGTAATTAGCTTATTTTCCATCAATTAGAGGTTCGGATGGAGCTATCTAGCTCCTCATTATAAGAATTATCAGTATAAATCTCGCAATACTGTCTTTTTTTACCTTTTTCTTTGACTTTTTTTAATTAACGATAAAAATCACCCCGTATATTTATTTCGGAATTAAAATTCTACCTACACGGAACCTACACATCTGGATCCTTATTTGCTATATGGGAATATTTCAACTTTTTTTTATATTCAGATTCCGCCTATCGAAAACTGTGACATTTCATTGAATGCGTAAATCCTTACGAAATGATGAATCTTGCGAATATTGTTTTTGTCATAAAAATTATGATTTTCAAAAAAATAAAAACTTGGCGACCTATAAAAATGTATTCTAAAACTAAAATTCAAATTAAATTTTTCAAAAAAACCAACAGTTTTTTCAGGATATTGGAGAAAACTTTTGGATTCTTATTTTTTAACTTTCTCATAGAGAAGTTATTGTACTACCGTCGGATTCGGGTTTTTGGGGAAGGGTCTTCCAGACCCCCTAGGGTCAAACTGACTTTTGATCTTTGTCGGACATGACTTTGTCTGTGGTGCCGGCCGTCCGTCCGTCGCCTTTTTTTCCGGAACACTTCACGGCCACAATTTTCATCCGATTTTCACGAAATTTTCACACAATCTTCCTTTCGTGGTTATCTTGAAAGTGACGAGAGCGATTTTTGAAATTCGACAAAATGGCGGAGATATGTCTGTCTAAAGTTTGCAAAAATGTGCTACGGGCTTTCTACCGGTCCGATCTCCACCAAATTTTAACCAAATAATCTTCACGTGATCCCGGTTAAATTTCATTAACTAATTAGGTAATTAATTATGTAATTGGGTAATTATGACTAATTAACTTAATTTTCCCATTTTCATAAAATTATCACCAAATTCAAGTTATGATTGCAAAAAAAAAAATATTTTTTTCAAAAATTAATTAATTAATTAATTAACTAATTAGGTAATTATATTGAGTTTGAGTGAAATTAGTCCCATTTTCATAAAATTATCACCAAATTCAAGTTATGATTGAAAAAAATTCTCAAAAATTAATTAATTAATTAATTAACTAATTAGGTAATTATAATGTGTTTGAGTGAAATTAGTCCCATTTTCATAAAATTATCAACAAATTAAAGTTATGACTGAAAAATTTTTTTTTCTATAAATTAATTAATTAAATAATTAAATACTTATAATGTGTTTAGGTGAAATTTATGGATCCCCCGAAATCTGTAGACCTTTGAGAAAGTTCGTGTCTCTGGGCAAGCTCCAGGACCAATACTTTCCGCTTAAGATGAAGATTTTTCAGCTCTTCTACTAAAATCTCTAATTTTATAAAATAAAATTATGACTTCGAGATTAATATGTGTGGGATAAGAAGTGATCTATTTATTTATGAGGTCATTTGAGGCCATTAAGCCTGATTTATTTTTATGCGGTCATTTGTTTTACGGTTAGCCCGTAATAAATATCGTCAGGGGGATAACTCCTTTGAAAAGATCCAGTTTTACCGTGATCATCGGGATAAATCATTTTTCCATTAACAATTTGTTTAAACAAAAAATTTTCTCGCAACGTAATTTAGGCGCTTATTTATCAACAGAAGGGGAGACCGTTCACATGTCCCCTTAGAAAGGAGCGAGAGAGCTAAGGGAAGGAAAAAAGTTAAAAGAGGATAGGATGCTTTGTTATACACGGGGTAAATGAATAGCATGTGAGATGACCACTAATTCAAAAGAGACGTGGGAAGGGTTGTGAGAAAAGGGTGAGCAACCCCCCTTTCTCACTGACCATTATAACATGGACACTGGTCACTAGAAACCCTTCGCTTCTCCTTCTCTTATGCAAATCGATCGGCTATCCTTCCCCAACCGATGCTCCCTTCTCATTCTCCTCCTAGAAATAAGTCTTTTTATCATATCAATGTTCAAAGAGCTATTAATCCCTTCCCATATGTACGCCCAACGAACTCTTCCCATAGAAAATCATTAATCATTTATCTCGTCTCTTTTTTTTTTTATCTATTGTTCGCAGATGGTCAATGGAATTGCTTGAAATGTTCTTTTCTTGACCTATCATTGACTGCTTTGATTCTTTAATCACATTATTGACGTCCCTTAAACTAAATACATACGATTTTGAGAGAAAAAAAACTAAAATGATAAAATTTGGTGAAAATCTGTGATTTTGGGTTGGGCGCTATTAGCCAACAAAAGTTTTAGCTACCATAATCACCAAAACCACCCAAATCACCAAAACCACCCAAATCACCAAAACCACCCAAATCACCAAAACCACCCAAATCACCAAATCACCAAAACCACCCAAATCACCAAAACCACCCAAATCACCAAAACCACCCAAATCAACCAAAATCACCAAAACCACCCAAATCATCAAAACCACCCAAATCACCAAAACCACACCAAACATCAATCACAAAACCACCCAAATCACCAAAACCACCGACCCTGATCTCCAAAACCACCCAAATCATCAAAACCACCCAAATCACCAAACCCACCCAAATCACAAAAACCACCACCAAAATCACCAAAACCACCCAAATCACCAAAACCACCCAAATCACCAAAACCACCCAAATCACCAAAACCACCCAAATCACCAAAACCACCCAAATCACCAAAACCACCCAAATCACCAAAAACCACCCAAATACCAAAACCACCAAATCACCAAAACCACCCAAATCACCAAAACCACCCAAATCACCAAAACCACCCAAATCACCAAAACCACCCAAATCACCAAAACCACCCAAATCACCAAAACCAACATCACCAAAACCACCCAAATCATCAAAACCACCCAAATCACCAAAACCACCCACATCATCAAAACCACTCAAATCACCAAAACCACCCAAATCACCAAAACCACCGACCCTGATCTCCAAAACCACTCAAATCATCAAAACCACCCAAATCACCAAAAACCACCCAAATCACCAAAACCACCCAAATCACCAAAACCACCCAAATCACCAAAACCACCCAAATCACCAAAACCACCCAAATCACCAAAACCACCCAAATCACCAAAACCACCCAAATCACCAAAACCACCCAAATCACCAAAACCACCCAAATCACCAAAACCACCCAAATCACCCAAAACCACCCAAATCACCAAAACCACCCAAATCACCAAAACCACCCAAATCACCAAAACCACCAAAACCACCCAAATCACCAAAACCACCCAAATCACCAAAACCACCCAAATCACCAAAACCACCCAAATCACCAAAACCACCCAAAATCACCAAAACCACCCAAAATCACCAAAACCACCCAAAATCACCAAAACCAACCATCCCCAAAACCACCCAAATCACCAAAACCACCCAAATCACAAAAACCACCCAAATCACAAAAACCACCCAAATCACAAAAATCACCAAAATCACCAAAACCACCCTATCACCAAAACCACCCAAATCACCAAAACTACCCAAATCACCAAAACCACCCAAATCACCAAAACCACCCAAATCACCAAAACCACAGTTCCTAGTGAGATTCCTATAAAGTAAAATCGTGGGTTTTCCCTTCTTTTGGGCTCAAATCATGTTAATTCTAAACCAATATTTAAAAATAAACCGCAGTTTAATAACAACGAAAGGGTTTTTGAAATCTAAAAGGGTAAGGCTAAATAAAAAAAGTGTTGAGGCAAACAAGGAATGAAAAGGGCTCGTGGCTGGGCGCGGTAGGAGCCAAGACCACTCGCGGTGAACCACGAATTTCCCACTTGGGGGGTACCCTCGGTTTAAAAAAAAGGTATAATACTGTCTTTTTTTTATAAACAAAAAGAAAAAAAAAAAAAACTAGTTTTCAAGTTAGGCGTTTTTTGACACGTAAACGGGCATGTCAAAATAAAACTGACAAACATTAAAGGCCTTATAATTGGCGAGCAATTACGTAAAAAAAGTGCACCATATCGATCGAAAAGGAAGCGAGGAGGGAAAGAAAAAGGGTTCCCACCCCTAATTTGGGCACAAATTCAAAACTCGTTTTTTGAACCGGGTTCTGTATTTCCCTTGTTTCCAACGCAGGTGTCACAATTCAATTTTCGAAAGTTTAAAAAGACACAGTAAATAAATTACATCGAATCTAAGTGCAATTATATAAATGACATCGATTATTACGTCTAGCTCATTGAATCTGGGAGAATAAAATTATAAAAAACCAGAAATTATAATTTATTTCCTTCATTCTGGACGATTCATAAGTGACTTCTAATGAGCCTTGTAACGGTGACTAATTACTACTTTCGAATATAAACAAATTGATAAACATTTTATGATTTCTTTTATTATTAACATAATCTATTTAATATGCATTTTAAGGGAGTAATTCCCTTGGGGCGATGACATGCCTGGAGATAGGTAACGGCTGTTTTCCCCTTTTCAAAATCAAGAAAACGGTTAGACTGTAGATTTAGAATAAAATTTGCATTTTTATTAGACGCGACTAATTTTAAATTAAGTTTTTTTTTTTCAAATTTTTATGATTTTCAAAAAAATAAAAACTTGGCGACCTATATTAATGTGTTCTAAAACTAAAATTCAAATGAAATTTTTCAAAAAAAACCAACAGTTTTTTCAGGATATTGGAGAAAAACATCAAAGAACAATGCCGCGGTATAAGGAGCCAAGTAGGTAACAAATTATTACAAACAAGTTATCTTAGATAATTCACCCTAAAAACACCTAAATATGAATTTTCGAAAATTGACAAATTAGATATCCATTTTTATGTAAAATTGCACGAGAAATACAATGGAATTAATTAAAAAATTGTAAAACCAATATTTTTCGAGTTATCGCCAAAAAACAGCATTTAGAACTAAGTAAACTACCCCAGGAAAAATTTTTTCGGCAAAAACAACATTATTTTCGTACTCAGCATCCCAAAAAACCTATATATATCCAATTTTATCAAGATAGAAAAAAAAATTTTTTCCCCCCTAGTGATGTCGATTAAAAATTTGATACCTTAAGGTTTTTTGGGGTGCTGAGTACGAATATAATGTTGATTTTGCCGAGAAAATTTTTCCTGGGGTAGTTTCCTTAGTTTCATTTGCTCTTTTTTGGCGATAACTCGAAAAATATTGGTCTTACAATTTTTTAATTAATTCCATTGTATTTCTCGTGCAATTTTACATAAGAATTGATATCTCATTTGTCAATTTTCGAAAATTCATATTTAGGTTTTTTTAGGGTGAATTATCTAAGATGTTTAGTAACTTGTTTGTAATTGTGACTCGCAATCTAGTAACTATTGTGTTTAAACGAGTCCCTCCTTGTGTGGGGACCATTTCTTATAAAATGGTTGCGTGACGATGGTCTATAACGTCGTCAAGAGTTTTGAAACGGCGACACGGACCTATATTAATGTGTTCTAAAACTAAAATTCAAATGAAATTTTTCAAAAAAACAAACAGTTTTTTCAGGACGTTAGAGAAAAACCCAAAGATCTTGAATGAGCCTTTTGACGATATTTACATAAAAGTGCGCTCTTGTTTTATGCAATTTTGAAGCTTCAAGAGCCCATAAAAACATGGAAATCTAAAAAAACAAAAGTTGAAGGGAATCTGAAGTTCAGAATTACATTAAAGAAATTATTGAATCAAACATAAACTTTCTTTTGTACTCGTCGATAAATAAGGAAAATAGAAATGCATGATTACGGTGAAATTGAATTCTGAGAAAGGCGTCAGAAGTACAGGGGGGAGGTTATCGAAATGCGAAAGTGTCCTGATTAATAAGCATCCTTCTTAAGGGAAATAATTGCTCTTTCCTTATAACCCAGACCCTTCTTCGGCTAAGAAACGGGCCCGACAGCGGGGGGAAAAATGGAAGAACAAAAATTGACAAGTGCAGAGTTATGAGTTGCTACGAGGATAAATGTGGAGCCCTCGATGTTTTTCCCCTCTTCCACATCCTAGTAATAAATTGGAGCTACGTTTATATGAACTGTTTATCTTACTTTGAGCTCTCAATCCAGGTTAAGACTCTGCATGCTTTCTAACAGGTGTTACAAGAACCTGAACCGATTACAGAAGGCGCTCACACGACAATTTCTCAATCTTGACCGGACGCATTGTTGTAAATATAAAATATGAAAAAGAGAATAAAAAACAATTCGACTCCCAAGATTGTTCAAAACGTTCGCCTTTTAAATCTTTTTTTAAATCTCTTTTCTCGGTTTAGAAACGCGGGCATTAAAAAAAGGCTCTTTTGTGTATGAATTGGGTAATTATTGAAATCCGGTTTTTTATAATCCACTACCTCAAAGGCTTAATACTACATTTAAATTACTAATTTAAATACAAATACTGTTTCTTCATCCAGCTCAAAAAAATTCCCAACCGTAACATTGTAAATATTGATTTAAAAAAAAAAAGAGCAAATTTTCGAAAAATCATTTCCTCCTTTTCTAGATGTATTTAGGCTCATTTGTAGGGTTTTTTCATCTTAAAAAGGGCCCTAGTGTCCAAAAAGGATTAGAATCTAAGCTAAAAAGAGCCCTTTTTGTCGTAAAGGAGCAAAAACTGGTTAAAAGGGCCCCTAGTGTACAAAAAACGGTCAAAAATCAAGCTAAAAACGGCTCTTTTAGTCGTAAAGGAAAGGTATTTTGTCAAAAGGGCACCTAGAGTCAAGAAAAGGGTTGAAATCTAAACTAAAAAGGGCCTTTTTTGTCGTAAATGAACAAAAATTGGTTGAAAGGGGCCTCTAGTGTCCAAAAAAAGGGTCAAAAATCAAGCTAAAAAGGGCCCCTTTTGTCGTAAAGGAACAAAAACTGTTTAAAAGGGCCCCTAGTGTCCAAAAAAGGGTCAAAAATCAAGCTAAAAAGGGCTTTTTCGTCGTAAAGGAACAAAAATTGGTTAAAAGGGCCCCTAGTGTCTAAAAAGGGTCAAAAATCAAGCTAAAAAGGGCCCTTTTTGTCGTAAAGGAACAAAATCTAGTTAAAAGGGCCCCTAGTGTCCAAAAAAAGGGTCAAAAATCAAGCTAAAAAGGGCCCTTTTCGTCGTAAAGAAACAAAATCTAGTTAAAAGGGCCCTAGTGTCCAAAAAGGGTCAAAAATCAAGCTAAAAAGGGCCCTTTTCGTCGTATAGGAACAAAATCTAGTTAAAAGGGTCCCTAAGGTCAAAAAATAATCAAAAATCAAGCTAAAAAGGGCCCTTTTTTTGTCGTAAAGGAACAAAATCTAGCTAAAAGGGCCCCTAGTGTCCAAAAAGAATCAAAAATCAAGCTAAAAAGGGCCCCTATTTGTCGTAAAGGAACAAAATCTAGCTAAAAGGTCCCTTAGTGTCCAAAAAGGATCAAAAATCAAGCTCAAAAGGGCCCTTTTCATCGTATAGGAACAAAATCTAGTTAAAAGGGCCCTAAGGTCAAAAAATAATCAAAAATCAAGCTAAAAAGGGCCTTTTTTTTGTCGCAAAGGAACAAAATCTAGTTAAAAGGGCCCCTAGTGTCCAAAAAGGGTCAAAAATCAAGCTAAAGAGAGCCAAATTACCAGGAAATCTGGTTAGTAAGGGCCAACGTGTCCAAATAGGATCAAAACTGGAATGACCAGCCCTTTACCATCAAATTTCCCCGAAAAAAATGACTTCCAATTAGTCTCCATAAAAGACGTTATGTAAAAAGTCCTTATTATTTAGCACGAGCAGGAATAAAGAGAAGAGGGGAAAAGAAAAAAAAAGTTAAGCGAATTTCTCCCCGTGTAGGGCAGAGTTTGAAATCTTTTCATGTGATCGGTGTCATGTTTCAGATATTAATTTAAACGAGCTGAAAGATATTTTTGGCTCCGGAATGATCTTATCGGTAAATTGCTTCACCGATTTTTTAAATGTTAAGGACCCGTTAGGCTCTAATTGCTTGTAATTTAACTCCCTTAATGAACAGAAGGGTCAACGGCCAATATATATATATATATATATATATCTATATAATATATTATATATATACATATATTGTATATATATACATGAAAGGAACATCCTATAGTTTTGTGATCCCAGAGCATCCTGATCACGAATATATAAGCCTCTAGCCTGGGAGCCGCCGTGACGACCTCCTCAATAGCCTAAATCCGCTTAAAAAAGAAAATGAAATTGAAGTAGATACGATTTTCTTTGGGAACGCGTAATTTTCAATTTTTAAATTTTTTCAATTTTTTTTTTCTTTTTTATACTGTTAATAAGCACACTTGTAAAATTTCAAAAAAAAAATGAAAATTGAAGTAGATACGAGTTCCCAAAGGAAAGCGAAAATGGATTCCACCTACGGGTGCCCTAAAAATCCTAATTTAAGCCGGTATGTTTTTATTTTGTTGAAAATAATAAAGGGAGGGGAAAGGTCGTCCGGATCGGGTCGGTGGGTAAATACGGAAGCCGGTGCGGGCGTCGAGTTCGGCATCCGGGCGTGTTCTCAGCCCAGTAGTCGTCGAGTTTGGATCAGGTTTTTCAAGTTTCTATTTCTCATATAGACTCGTAGGGCTTGTATTATCCCGGTTGGGACAGGTGCGGATGTCCGGGAAACAGGTTCATCATCACCCACCAGACCCCGATCCGAATTTAACTATCTCGTTTTGAGGTAGGTATTAAATTATGTAAAATACACACAGCTATTGAAAAAAGACGTGATATCGCGAATCGGTGGGGGAGAAAGGGCGACCTCCTCATAAAGAAATAGGCGAGAGAGAGAAATTAGCCGAGTGGGTGGGAACATGGACCCGAAAATATGATTTACAAAAATGGAAAACTTTTTGCGTTTCAACCTTATAAATTATACCTAGAACATATTTTTTAATACCTACAACATACGTAACATAAAAAGAAATTTTTTTAAATATTACGACACCTAACTTCTAAAAACTTTTTTTTTTTTATGATTTTCAAAAAAATAAAAACTTGGCGACCTATATTAATGTATTCTAAAACTAAAATTCAAATGACATTTTTCAAAAAAACCAACAGTTTTTTCAGGATATTGGAGAAAAACATCAAAGAAAAATGCAGCGGTATAAGGAGCCAAGTAGGTAACAAATTATTACAAACAAGTTACTGAACATCTTAGATAATTCACCCTAAAAAACCTAAATATGAAATTGACAAAGTAAATATCCATTTTTATGTAAAATTGCACGAGAAATACAATGGAATTAATTACAAAAATTTAAGACCAATATTTTTCGAGTTATCGCCAAAAAACAGCTTTCGCAACTAAGTAAACTACCCCAGAAAAAATTTTATCGTCAAAAACAACATTATATTTGTAATCAGCACCCCAAAAAACCTATAGATATTCAATTTTATCAAGATTAAAAAATAAAAATTTCCCTTAGTGATTCCTTGATAAAATTGAATATCTATACGTTTTTTGGGGTGCTGATTACGAATATAATGTTGTTTTTGACGAGAAAATTTTTCCTGGGGTAGTTTACTTAGTTGCAAAAGCTGTTTTTTGGCGATAACTCGAAAAATATTGGTCTTAAATTTTTTTAATTAATTCCATTGTATTTCTCGTGCAATTTTACATAAGAAGGGATATCTAATTTGTCAATTTTCTAAAATTCATATTTAGGTTTTTTTAGGGTGAATTATCTAAGATGTTTAGTAACTTGTTTGTAATTGTGACTCGCAATCTAGTAACTATTGTGTTTAAACGAGTCCCTCCTTGTGTGGGGACCATTTCTTATAAAATGGTTGCGTGACGATGGTCTATAACGTCGTCAAGAGTTTTGAAACGGCGACACGGACTGCGTTGAATAAAAACCCCTTTCGAATAAACTTCTGATCGAAAAATCTTGGCGGGACCGGACCTGAATAAAAATTCCCGACCTGAATTTAAGGTAGTTTTATTCTAAAAAGCGACTTCCCCTCTTTTACGGCCAAGATCGTAAAAATACTCTTTTGAAATTTAAGAGAAGTGCCCCGAATTCAGTTTTTAGTTTATGGGACGTTCGAGACGTCGACGAGTGGACACGGACGGGCCAACTAATAATTATCGCCTCACAAACCTCGGGGTTCTCACAGTTTTTCGGCCATCATCCTCTCCCTCGAAATCGATTTCAAAAACTCATTTTTCATCCTCACCGCTTAAAACGTTTCCTTGTATTTTTTTCAAAATAAAAATTTTAAGAAAGTTCCCTTAATTCATTATAATATAGACTTTTACTGAGAATGTAGAAACGATTTGAATTTCATCACTTTTTCTTTATGACAAAAAATGCGATAAACGGTCGTTTATACGCGTCTGTGACCAAGAGTCCAACTAGACAGCTCATACATAGAAATAGATTTTTAACTTTCTCAAAAGGAAAAAGGTCTGGTCTTGTCTGATAGTGGAATCCCCATTAGAAAAATTTGATGAAAAAGTCGTTTTCTACAGAAATCTCAATTTTTGGTGGGGCGGAACGCTGCCTACCCCTAACCTCCTAACCACGTTTTTAGATGAAATCAAAAAATTAAAATTTTTGGGCCCAAAAAGTTAAGAAGGGTCTGTGGTGAGGTAGAAAAAAATGTGTTTATATCCCAAAAACGACCTCGGATTCTTGTTTTTCACCCTAAAAATGGTCAAAAACCACGTTTTTGGATGAAATCGAAAAATTAAAATTTTGGGCCCAAAAAGTTAAGAAGGGTCCCCCCTGTGGTGAGGTAAAAAATGTGTTTATATCCCAAAAACGACCTCGGATTCTTGTTTTTCACCCTAAAAATGGTCAAAAACCACGTTTTTTGGATGAAATCAAAAAATTAAAATTTTTGGGCCCAAAAAGTTAAGAAGGGTCCCCCCTGTGGTGAGGTAAAAAATGTGTTTATATCCCAAAAACGACCTCGGATTTTGTTTTTCACCCTAAAAATGGTCAAAAACCACGTTTTTGGATGAAATCGAAAAATTAAAATTTTTGGGCCCAAAAAGTTAAGAAGGGTCCCCCCTGTGGTGAGGTAAAAAAATGTGTTTATATCCCAAAAACGACCTCGGATTCTTGTTTTTCACCCTAAAAATGGTCAAAAACAACGTTTTTTGATGAAATCGAAAAATTAAATTTTTTGGGCCCAAAAAGTTAAGAAGGGTCCCCCCTGTGGTGAGGTAAAAAATGTGTTTATATCCCAAAAACGACCACGGATTCTTGTTTTTTACCCTAAAAATGGCCAAAAACCACGTTTTTGGATGAAATCGAAAAATTAAAATTTTTGGGCAAAAAAATTATGAAGGGTCCCCCCTGTGGTGAGGTAAAAATGTGTTTATATCCCAAAAACGACCTCGGATTCTTGTATTTTACCCTAAAAATGGCCAAAAACCACGTTTTTGGATGAAATCGAAAAATTAAAATTTTTGGGCCCAAAAATTTAAAAGAAGGGTCCCCCCGGTGGTGAGGTAAAAA